>JALJCO010000403.1:0-47503 GCA_023101725.1 Atherinomorus stipes
AGTTTCTAGCACTGAAAATAAATATAGGCTGCAAATATTGACCTTACAGCTGTTTTGCAATGTATAAAACATTAAACAAATCAAACAAATATACTCTGAATGTTAAATTAATGCAAAAAACATAAATATGTCCAAAATAAACTATGTATCCAGCTGTTCTGCAATTTCTCTATATTTGAAAAATAAAATAAATATACTTATTTATATAAAAAGAATATCCTTACATAAACTTTGTTGAGCTTTAGTCCAATGCCAGAACATTCCAAATGTAACATGTCTGTTAATGACACCTAACAAACTGCCCGGGATAACCTCAGAATAACTTTTAGAAATTGTGCCAAGAAAAATGAAAAAACAAAAAAGTTTCATTTCGATTATGAGTTTGGAGATTGTTTGACACAAAAATTTAAATCCCAATCAAATTTTGATTAATTGCACAACTCTAATCAGCATACAGTAGGAACACCAGACTCGGGTTGACCCATGAATTTACGTGATGACGTTGGGCGGTACTAGCCTACATTGTGACATCACGCCAGTCGCGTCTCATATAAAGTACCAGAACAGTGCTTTTTCAGCCAAAAGTTCACGTTCCCTGCGTTTCATTTGCACTGGAAAACCATCCGCTGGTTTTACTTTCCTGATTTCTGTCGCACAGCTGATATCATCAACGCCAGCCCAGCACGATGGCGTCACCAGACACGTAGCGGTGGGGACAGAAGCCAGGCAGCTCACCAGCAGGTGATCAGACTGGGAATTTTTTTGTCAATAGGAAAGGAGCCAAATGCCGATTATGAGCGGGTTGATGCGCATTTGAAAAACCCATGTGAATCCGTTAATTTCAGTGGGAAAGCGGCTTTTGACACGACGTCAGCTTAAAGGTAAACAGGTGCATCGTCACAGCCGGTATTCCACATCTTCCACACATCTGGGCGTAAGTGTAAAGGTACATCACTTATAACTTTCTTGAAACATAAAACAACACCAGAAGAACAACACTTAGTTTCCTCATAAAGCTGGTTCAGAGTATATCAAAGTCACTTTTGCTCCGCAGGTTTTTATTCAGGGCTCATCATCCACTTATCGGACTCATTGTGGAAAGAAAATGTGTAATGATTGTTTTACATGTGTAATCTAAGTCTAATGCTGTCTGGTAAAACATAATAAAGGCAACCACTGACCCTAATGTCCTCTCACAAAAATATTGTCATCAACCAGTCATGACCTCTAACTTCATCAATGTGGTCCTCAAAACCTCACCAGTATAATCTCGCATGCCTGCCAATGGACTGTTAAAAGATTATATTTGATTATTTCATGATTATTCCATCTTTCAACATTTCAGCATCATTACTATCACATTTTTCCTTATCATTGACAAACTCAGGATTTCTCTCGCATGTTTATGTAAGCAGCATTAACAACTTTATATTATATCATGAAATAAAATCACAATTATTTTCTCATTTATCAGTGTATCAGTCATTTTGCCTCATTAATATCCTGATATCATAACACAATCTCCTCTAAGGTTTGGACCATTACCCTTCCTCCCCCCCCACATCAAACCCCTGTGCTGATTCCTCTGAAATACGGTCGAAAGAATAATAAAGCAAAACAAACCTTTAAAAAGGATCTTTAACAAAAATAAAATAAATATCTTAATAAAATAAAAAATGTTTATTTTTACCAGCTTTTGATTTATTAACTTTAAATGTAGGTTGCTGTGTTCGACTCCAGCTTCTGCTGACTGGACGTGCACGACTCACGGTGGCCATGTGGGAGCACATTTTAATATAACTATTGTGCTTAAATGGAGTGTTCAGGGCCCAGTGTATGTGTGCGTGCACATGTGCGGGTACATGTGCATGCTGAGAGTTTTAAAAGAGATGGCAGAGGTGCAGAGTCAGCAAGAAGAAGAGAGAGAAGGGAAAGTTGAAAAAAAGAGAAATATTTAGAAGGACAGAGAGTTACCGCATGGAGCAGGAAAGAGAGGGAAAATCTAGGATATTTTTTACTAAAAGGAGGGAAAAGAAGAAAGAATGGAGAATGGGGAGTAGCCCAAACCGAGGATATGTGGGTGCCTATTAAAATCAAGTCGACACTCACACACGACAAGATACTGTTTCATTTTGCCACCACACTGCAAGCCAGCCACAGCTGCCACCAAGGTCTGCTCTTTGTCTGTGTGTGTGTGTGTGTGTGGGTGTGTGTGTGTGTACTTGTTCAGCCATCACTGTGAGGACTGTTTTGGGTGTTTAACCAACAAAGTGAGGGCATTTTTGGAAAGTGAAGACATTTTGGCCAGTTCTCACAAAAAAGCCTTTCTGAGGGTCAAGATTTGGTTTTATAGTTTAGGTTATACACTGCCTGGCCAAAAAAAAAATGGCCACCTGGATTTAACTAAGCAAATAGGTACGAGCCTCCTATTGGATAATTACTGCATGGGCGATTATCTTTCAGCTGGCAACAAGTTATTTAACCCCAACTGGTGCAATGACTTGCTTCTCATTTCCTAAACAACCATGTGGAAAGACACATCCGTGGTCTTGGAAAAGATGTTAGTCTGTCTGAGAAGGGTCAAATCATTGGCATCAAGCGGTGAAAACATCTAAGGAGATGCAGACACTACTAAAACTGGGTTCAGAACAGTCCAACGCATTATGGAAAACTGGAAGGATAGTGGACCATCGTCTTCCAGGAAGAAATGTGGCCGGAAAGGCAGATGAAGTGATGCAGCATCATGCCTAGTACCTACTGTATGAGCCTGTGGGGGCAGTGTGATGATCTGGGGTTGCTGCAGTTGCTCAGGTCAAGGTTCAGCAACAGTATGAGCTCAGATAATGAGGTCAGCTGATACCTGAATATACTGAATGACCAGGTTATTCCATCAATGGATGTTTCTTTCCTGATGGCATGGCCATATTCCAAGATGACCGTGCCAGAATTTATCAGGCTCAGATTGTGAAAGATGGTTCAGGGATCATCAGACATCATTTTCACGCATGGATTGGCCACCACAGAGTCCAGACCTGAACCCCATTGAGAATCTTTGGGATGTGCTGTGGTCAGACTCTACAATCATCATCAAGATCTTGGTGAAAAATTGATGCAACAGGATGCAAATAAATCTGGTGACATTGCAGAAGCTTCTGGAAACACAGCGAATGCTGCCGCAATCAAAGCTAAAGGCGGTCCAACGAAATGTTAAATGTTTGACCTTTTATTTTTGTTGGCGACTTTTTTTTTGGCCGGGCAGTGTAATAAGGCTTTGGTTAGAGTTAGGGGTTGGGTTAGATTTAGGCGTTCAGTTCTGATGGTTAGGGTTAAACCCCATTCAAACCCTACGGTAAATACAGATATGGAAGCTTTCATCTGTATCTGGAGGTCGTTTTGTCCATCAGTGTGTCCGTTGCGAGAGAGCATATGAATCTGGAGTGCTCCTGACTAAACGAAGCAAATCCACCGAAAATCATGGTGGCAGTGTAGAGTCAGAGTTTATAGTACCCATTCGCGAAAATAGAAGAAGAGTAGGAAGAGGGCATTTAAAAATGTCAAAAGTTTAAATCACTTTGACCACTTTTAAGTGGTGGGACATGCCACTGCCTCATAGACTTATTTTTTTTCTCGCCTTTTCTGAAATACACACAGCAAAACTACCTCCTCTACCAACGCCATGTTCGCAACTGTCGATGGTGTTCAATTTTAACGCAACCCTGCCCCCTAGAGGGTGTATGGAGAAACATTCATAACAATGTGAAACCGGACAGTATGTACGCCAGAATCAAAGACAGCGTTTGGTACGGGCTGATATACGGAGGTATTAAGCAAGCTTTAGGGTAAGGGGCTACAGACAAGGGGCACTAAGACAGAAAAACAAATATGTGTGTGTGTGTGTTCTTGTACTTGCTACATTGTGAGGACCATTTTGCACTTTTAACCAACAAAGTGAGGACATTTTTGCAAAGTGAGGAGATTTTGGGTGGTCCTCACAAAAAAAGCCAAAGAAAAACCCATTTTTGAGGTTCAAGATTTGTTTTTAGAGTTTAGGTTACAAATAGGTTTCGGTTAGGGTTAGGGCAGGGGTGGGCAATCCAGGTCCTCGAGGGCCTGGATCCTGCAGGTATTAGAAGTTTCCCTGTGGTAACACACTTTGTGACTTGTTCAGAGCTATACAGTACATTAAGCTCTGCACAGTTACCTGTTGATTGGAGTCAGCTGTGCTGCAGGAGGGAAAGTCCTAATACCTGCAGGATGCGGGCCTTCGAGGACCTGGAGTGCCCAACCCTTGGTGAGGGAAAGGGTTAGGTTTTGGCAGGTGGCAGATGGCAGGTGCGCTGCCAGTTTCCCCCAAACCTCTGGGGCTCATGGAAGAGAACAATTAAGTAAAGGTGGAAGATAATCCAGTGATGAAAAAAAAAAACAGGTCCAGGTGCTCAAGGAGGTACAGTATGAAATGTAAAAGGCCTTTAATGGGCTAGAACTTATTAAAAATACACCAACACGTATCGCATATAGAGACTGGTCTCTATGGAGTTAAAGCCAGAGTTGGTAGTCCTGCTCAGAAACACTTTTTGTTGTACTGGGTGAAATGGTCCTTCCATCTTGACAGTCGTCAAAACATAAAAAGGTGAAAGCTGCAGGTCTGTAAAAACTCTGACCAACCCCTGCCATTCGCACCAAAAGGCAGGAATTGGTCATTCGCAACATATAGAAAGAACAAACCGATGCCTTTATGTCTCTCCCTCCCCACCTGACCCTCTCTGTGCACCGCTCACTGTAAACAAATATAGCTAACGGGCTGCTAATTGCTGGTGCGCCAAAAACCAAAACCAAAACCAAACAACAGGATAAGGATCAAGTCTTGGAGGCGTTGCTGTTTGCAGTGTGGACTCTTTACATTGCGGAAGGACTTGGAGATGAGTGGATCAAAGCTTTTAAAAAATGTGGTTTATTTACTATCAAGCTAACCAGCTATCCACCCGGCTGTTTAACCTGCTTGTAAAACATCGGCGCAGACGTCCCTGCGCTCTGAAGGCGTGGTTTCAGGTGGTTTGCTTTTTAAAATGCTGCTTGCTCGAACAGTTTTTCCAACATTGCCAACCCTAGCTTTTATTACAACGATGCCAGACAGTTGCTATGCATTTGACTGTTCCTGTTGACGAGGAGAGAACTCTCCTAGACAGGGAATAGGTTTTTACTGGTTTCCTGTAAAGAAACACCAGCAATCGGCCTGGATTTGTGTAGTCACCCATATTAAACTGGACACCTTTGCCACAATACCAACTCTGATGATTACAAAGACATGGACTTTATGTGGAAATAAGGGGGAAGATGAGAGACATCGGCTCGAGTAAGAGGCAGCACCGAGTTGATCGCAGGGAAATTGAATGATTGTCAACTGATAGAGCCATATGTTGCAAATATAATGCTCAAACATTTTGAAGGGCATTTATGTTATTCTTGACTTATTCCTAGGTCTGTTTAGCTCCACTAGGGTTGCATCTTATCTCTTCTCTGTGACTTTGAAATAAATTCAGAGCCTGATCTTGGTTGGATGGTTAGAATGATCCAAACAGAACTGCTCTTGTTGTGTTTTATCGTTCTATGCATTGTTGTGTATTGCTTTGATGTTTTATGCTATTAGGTTTATTTTATTGTGAAGCACATTGGTCAACAGTTGTTTTTAATTATGCTTTGTAACTATATTTGAATTAAATTGAATCTGAAAAAATAGCTTAATGCTTAATGCTCAGACATGACATGACAGCCGAAACATGAATTTATGGAGCGCACAACTACTCGAACGGTCAAGGTGAGGAATTACAATTCAAAGTGCTTTACATCTTACAATCTCCTCTAAAATTAAAAGATTCTGAAATTTGTATCTGGACAAAAACAGATTTCAGTGCAATAAGTTTTTTAAATTTGTCACCAATGTATAAAGTCTTTCTTGTATCTGCTACTTAGATATCTTAAGAATATGTTTGTCCTACACACATTGTGTTATTTCATGTTAGTTAGCAATGTTTTGTCTGGGTTTAGTCTGCGCTGTTGTACAGGATTATTTTCAGCTCATCTCTCACAATGAACTCATAATAAAGAAGGGATTCAGATTTTTGCCAGCCACGAGCCTGAGCGCCTTCTGCCTGTTGATATTTAAACAAAAGGTCATTTATTGTTGGAAATCTTTCCTGCCAAAAGATTATCAAAATGTGTGTGTGCTTACACGTCAAGATGCATGAAATGTAAATGTGCAAATTGTAAAGTGATCTCTTGCTGCTTCTTTTTCTTGTTAATTCTCAAACTGTCAGTGTCTCTCATGCCCATCTGCTGAATGGTAACACATTTATTTTTCTAAACTTCCCTGAATTACATTATACATGTGATATTGATAATTATGATAATATATTTTTATTTATAAGCACCTTTCAAGGCTCTCAAGGTCAACTTACATGATGAGGAATATTGATGAAAATGATAACAGGCATTACAAAAACACAAACAGCTGAGACAAGAACCCCTGAAATGAAACATGCTAAACAGGGGTAAAGGTTGGATCAATGAGTCTCATCGTGGACAGACAGGGGCAAAGTATGAAAGCTGTTGTAGACATTGCATAAAATGTCATGGCGTTCTGAAGAATGACAAATACAATTTAAGCAAAGTATGCACTGATGGGAATAACAGTAACAAATGATCAGACTTATTACTGGGAGTGTTATTTATGTTTTTGTTTTTATTTCAGCTTAAACTTTAAGTATCTTAGTTTTCCCAATGTGGTTAGCGACGGTTAGAAAAGCATTTTTAGAGACATTTTATGTATATGTGTGGGCGTGTGAATATGCGTCTAAGTGTGTTTGTGTGTGCCATGTATATGTGTGAGGTTTGTTCTCTGGGAGAATCGATGGGTAAAGATGGTATATTTTGTTCATTGTGTTTTAATATAAAGCACTTTACATTGCATCTTCATGTCAGAAAAAGTGATTCTGTAACATTCAGTGAGACTTCTGCACTCAGTGACAGGTATGTTTGCCAACTGTTCATGAGCAAAATGCTCTTATTTGCCTGACACAGTTTTGTTTATTTTTAGAATGATTCTTTTCAACCACAACTCAAAAGCAATATTTAATTTTTTAAAATTTTATTCTGGTAATTTTTTTTTTATTATTATTACTTTTTTTCAGTTTCTTGTTCTTTGAATAACTATTGCAAATTTAGCCTTTTCTGTAATGGGAGGGCATAAAGTTGAAGACAACAGTAGTATGTGGGGCAAAAAAAGTATTTAGTCAGGGAAGTTAGCCTACTTAGAAAGATGAGAGTGCGTAATTTTCATCATAGGTACACTTCAACTATGAGAGACAGAATAAAAAAAAAAAACAGAAACCACATTGTCTGAATTTATTTTCAAATTATGGCGGAAATAAGTATTTGGTTGCCCACAAACAAGCAAGATTTCTGGCTCTCACAGACCCGTAGCTTCTTGTTTAAGGCCCAGTTTACAATTAACCAGATGTGCCAATCGTTTAGACGGCGCTGGCATTTTGGAGAGTCAAAAAAGCGAGAAAATGAAACCACCTTCCAAAGTGGAAATCTTGAAAAGGTTCCACAGAAACGTCACTGTGTAAATCGGTAAAAAGGCAAAAGTCTGTTTTGTAATTTAAAAAAAAAGTTTGTAGTCACCAGTGGTGTAGCCACATGCAACAGGATGTGCCAGTGCCACCCACAGAAGCAGCTGCACGCTCTGCAAACTTACTGACCTGACTATAAGTCAGATTCGCCCAGCAAGCATTTTAGGAGCGCTAACTAATAATAATAATAGTAATAAAAAAAATGCTGCTTGTTCCAGTTGCTCTGGCCCGTTTCCAGTTGTGGTTTTAATCCACCAACAGAGCTACGATGCTCACAGACAGAATGAAAAGCATCTTGCTTCATCTTTGAAAAATAGATCACGGAGAAACTGGACTGTTTGCTTCCACCAGGTGCATCAAGCACTGCACGCAGGGAGCCAAGTGCCAAGCAGGGCCTCAAAAACAGGCTGACCACAGTCCGCTGGCCACGAGAGCAAAGTCCGGCCGACCCAGTGTCACTATTTAAAAAAAAACTGCCATAAAGTGAAATAAAGTGTGTGGTTCATATAAACGCACACATGTGCGTCTTCACAGGTGTGCGCTCCATCAGTGCCGCTGACAGAGCGCACGTCGGAAAACACGGCAACCACATAAAAATCAGACACATGGAAAAATAAATGCTTTCATGGCCAAGCCGCCGTCTGGCCCTTTAAATTGAGAGCTGCACACACAATAGTTAAGATGGTTAATTAGCTTTGATGATTATGTGTAAATGTGGATAGTTATGGCTCTGAGATATGAGTGTGTCATATTTCAGTATGTTCATCTCATTGAGCACGCAATGTTATGTTTGTTATGTTTTTGCCATTTTTTTTAACAGAAAGTGTGCTTTGCATCAAAAAACATGACATTCCACATACATTTGCATGCCCGTCTACACGCAGAATTTCTCACCAAAATGCTCATGTAAACATGAGTTTTCAGAGAAAACAAAAACCCTACTTTTGCGTTTTTCAAGTGGAGCGTTATCTTGTAAACCTGGCCTAAGAAGCTCTTCTGTCCTCCACTCATTACCTGTATTGATAGCACCTGTTTGAACTCGTTATCTGTATAAAAACACCTGTCCACAGACTTCAAACTCAACCATGGCCAAGACCGAGCTGTCGAAGGACACTAGGAAGAAAATTGTAGACCCGCACCAGGCTGGGAAGAGGGAATCTACAAAGGGCTATTTCCACAACTCCACTACTTCCTGAACTTAGTAATACTACTTTGTTTCCTGTCTTTCATTATTGGACAAACTGAATGATCCAGGTGTGCCTGACCTAGGTAACTACGACGACAATGGCCAGACACACCTGGATTTATCAATTTGTCCAATAATGAAAGACAGGAAACAAAGGAGCTGTATTAGGTTCAGGAAGTAGTAGAGTTGTGCGTATAGCCCACAGGCAAGCAGGTAGGTATGAATAAATCAACTGTGGGAGCAATTGTGAGAAAATGGAAGACATACAAGGCTACTGATAATCTCCCTCGATCTGGGGCCCCACGCAAGATCTCATCCGTGGGGGTAAAATGAGTTCCTGATTTTTTTTTTTTTTTTCTCAATCTGTCTCTCATAGTTCAAGTGTACCTGTGATGGAAATTACAGACCTCTCATCTTTGTAAGTAGGAGAACTTGCATAATCAGTGGCCAACTTAACACTTTTTTGTCCCACTGCCTATGATCCCATGACATTCTTTATCTTCACGTTTTGGTCTAACGTTTTGGGGATTTTTAAAGCAATTTTATTTATTACTGTAATTTGAATTCTGTTATTACCTGTATGTGTTGTTACAGATGACAAGTCTGGGACAAAAACAGTAAATGGGCAATCTGAGTGTTCCTACTTAAATCACTTATCTTAAGCCACTCTACTGCTAGCACACTGAGATCCCATATCTCCTTTTTAGCAGTGGTAACACAAGGTTTATTTGGGCAATAACCATATTTTTGATCGCACTACTTGCACTAATATGTAGCTGCATTCATGTTACTTGAAAAGTCGGGGTCCATTTACTGAAAGTAAGGCTTCCTGTAAAGTCCCTGTGTTAGTATCCTGGTCCACACATATATAGCAAAACAAGGTCCAAGGACAGGAGATACAAAAGGTCACACAGATTTGTGAAACAACACAGTTGTTTCTTTATTTTCCAATAAGTTCTGTCTTACAACCTAAACCTACATGTAGGTTGCACAAAAACACACGCAAAGACACAACATTCATTCATTATGTAACAGACCCAGAAACTTTTTTTTTCAACACCATTTAAATAAAGCTATTGTCACAGGTGGGGATGACTTGAAATTTGAGAACAATGTGACATTTTCATAGGAGGATATAGCACACATACAAAAAATGAAAAACAAACAAAAAAAACCTTGAATAAAATAGCAAAATATTTCCACTCAGGTCAACATTTTCCTTTTTTTTTTATGGTTTCTTTGGATTATTATGTCACAGCTACTCTTCAAATCTAACACAAAAATGCATGGTGAATTTGGCAGATACTACCCAGATGTTTTCTATTTTTCTGTGGATTAATTACAGAAATACTGTACCAGTTCTGGCATTAATCCATATCCACATTTAAATGAAAAATAATGCTTAAAAAAAGAAGGATCGACTATTCCATCCTTCTTCAACGCCTACAGTCTATTGGTGTCATGGATTCAGCCCTCTCCAGGTTCAACTCCTACCACTCCAATAGATCTCACTTCATCTCCATCAACAATTGCACATCCCACACCATTCTGGTTACCCATGGGGTACCTCAAAGTTCAGTGCTCGGTCCCCTTCTGTTTATCCTGTACATCCTCCCCCTTGGACACATCATTCGCAAACATGGACTGCACATCCACAGCTATGCCGACGACATGCAACTTTACCTCTCTACCAAATCCATCTCCCCTACAACTGTACAGATGCGGGCATGAAAAAGTTCCTCTTTCTGCCAGCCACTTACCAGCCACTTACCAGCCACTTACCAGTGACTTGTCTCCTAATTCAATCGCACAGAGAAACACCTGTGTGCCAAGGGGAAACGATTTCAGAGCATCAATATTGACTATAAACATGGAGACATGGATAAGTCAGGGCATTACCTGAGTGCTGCAGTTATTCTCTTCTTTTACTCAGTTTTACAACAGTGTTGACGCTTTGACCAGCACTTCCATGTATGCAGTGCCAAAAAGCAACTGAATATACAGGATAATACTTATTGTGTCAGTTTTTTTAATCTTACTTTAAATAACAAGCTCTATTATCCCAAATGTGCACCATGAACACAGCATGTCTGCGTCTCATTAACCTTTTACTTTTATAGTTTCAGATGTGCATTCCTTTTCTGCTGGCCATAACAGCCACACATTAATGCACACATACTGTAAATGGACACACTGCTCTAAGGCAGAAGAAAAACCTTGTTTCACACCAACTAATGGTTTTAGTGATGTGTGTTTGTGTGAGTGGGTGTATGAGACACACCAAAGCACTTTGTAGAGATTGCAGGCAGCTGCTGGGAAAATACCTATACACACGCAGACGTGCACACACACACACACAAAAACACACGTTGGGGCCTTTGAACAACCAGATGTGGCTTTGCGGCAGGTTGTGAACATCGGTGCACCAAAAACAGGGTGAGAGGAGGGCTGGGTCTGAACTAAAGCAGTTAATGGAATACAGATTTCCTCAACCTGCTTCAGCCTGAGGATACACACACACACACCACACACACAAAAAGAGATGCAAACAAACCCACATTCTTTTTTCTTGAAAGTGGGGGTGATCTTATACAACAATTCATCCTTGTTCTTTTTTTAAAATGAAGTTCCCTTCTGGGATTACTAAAGTATTTTTCATTGATGTAATTTAATTTTAGCAGGGACCATCATGTCACATTGTTATCCATAATTTGGATCAGTAGTATTGAGGTTTTGATATTTGGGGAGGGTGTCACTATCAAGGTGCATGAAATCTCCATTGTCAGTCGGATGTTTTCCATTGTAGATACACGCCCTGAACACACATTCTTATACAAGCATGGCTCGTTTCCATCAGTGAACAGGGATTTTATCCATCCAGATGTTTTTCACCCAGAACAATGAAAATGGCAACTGTTTTATTTGATAATATTTTTAAATAAATATTGGTGTGATTATAATTAAGTTTTCTTTTCTGTTCTTTTCTTTTTTTATTGTAACCAACATTAAAAACATACCTGCAATTTGTTCCCGTCATCAGCTGTGTCTGCATTTCGCCATCCACAGGTTGGATCTGTGTGAGAATTAATATTAAAAAGGATACATACATTTAACGTGTTTGACACAGAAATAGTAACATTTTAAATGAGAGACTACGTTTTTTGTGATGTACACAAATAAAAAAGGAAGTCCGGTAGTACTGGAGGGAAGCCCAGGTAAGGTTGGGTACCAATCTTGGTACTTTTATTGGTACCTACCGAATTCCGGCGGCACTACCGAGTATCTACTCACGTAAAATCAAAAGTTACCGTGTTTTGTTACCTAATTGCATCTTTTTAACTGTGAAGGAGTGGAAGGGATGGCAATTTACGTATATAACGGCCATGAACATAGCATTGCATGCAAAAGATCATAATAGGGGATTATCACGCTTCCGCGTTCCGGTTTCCGGAAGTTGAAACATTTGGCACTTCCTCTTCCGGGCCATGTTAACGACAGCCGTTCCTGCTCTGTTATACTGTTTAAATCGGATAAACTCCAAACATATTTAAGTTTTCATTCTAGACTGAAGTGATACGGGATCAAAAGCTGGATCAAAGCGATCGATTTGCCGCGGTGAAGGGCCGAACTTTATAATAAAACACACGTTTGTTTGTCCCCGGTGGGGCACAACACCGGCACTTCACAGCATGCTAGCATTAGCCAGCTAACGTTTACTGACGTGCTTAACATTGTGCGTCTTAAAACACACAAACATCTGAAAATCGGGTCTGTACCACCCCGTTTCCAGTGGAACAACTGGGGACTGCCAAGAAAGGAGACGCTTTCAGATGATTGTGTGTTTTCAGCCGCACAAAGTTAGGCACGTCATCAAGCTGGCTAATGCTAACCTGGATCGCTTTGATCCAGCTTTTGATCCAGAATCACTTCAGTCTAGAAAGAAAACTTAAATATGTTTGGAGTTTATCCGATTTAAACAGTATAACAGAGCAGGAACGGCTGTCGTTAACATGGCCCGGAAGAGGAAGTGTCAAAAGCCGGCAACTTCCGGTAAGCGTGATAATCCCCTATTACGTCAGTAGCTTTGGCCCGCTACAAAATGTGCCATACGGAATACAAGGCAAGTGGTGGGAATGCTTCTAATCCAAGGCAGCACCTATAACACAAGTTTCCTCCCTAAGCTGACTGCCTCAGGTCTTAAGATAATTCACTGTGGCAGAAAAAAAACCCCTCATGGTCACGTGTCACTAAAGCATGGCTGCTAGATGTCATCTTGAGGATACGCATTATTAAATCATGGCAATGGATTACCTACACGTTGGAACGAGACAACTAAGTTGCGGCGATGTGTGACAGATGCGTGAAAATGACATAAATAACTTGCGGCCAGTCGTTACTACTGCATCATGAACTTGCAGCATGTCTGCATGTTGTTGTCTAGAATAAACTCTGCTTCCTGAAATGAAGCCATTTTGGGATTTGTCAAATAAGCCAATATGTGACTGGTAAAACTACCTACATCACTCTTATTCCAAAGTTGAGGCTTGTAAATTATCATGAACATCATAGTTAAGACGGATAAACTTGTTTTTCTCCCCCCATGTCATGTTCAGTGGTGAGTAAACATGAAAAAAGCATTTCCATTACATTTTTGCAATATACTTCTATTTTGACGTGTCTGATAAACCACGTCATGACAGTGTAAACTTTTTTTGCAATATTTTCTTAAGATTTAGCAGTTGTTAGTTTTTTATTGCAATATTTAGGTTTTGCGCAATTCTAGCTGTGTTGCCAACTTAGCAACTTTGTCGCTTCATTTAATGAGTTTTCAGACCCTTCTAGTGACTTTTTTTCAACAAAGTGACTAGCGATAAAAATAGTGACTTTTTCTGATGGTATTGGAGACTGATGTGAAACCATGTGTTGCTCACTCTTCTTTAAATGGTGCTATAGAAGATATTTCAGCATTTCAGAAAGCAGAGACTGTTAGCGAGTTTTTGAATAACGCACATGCGCAAGACCAACCTGCTAGATTCACAGCTCCCTTCTCCGGCCACAGAATAATCTTCACGAGCCACTCCGTGTTTAGCAGACAGCAGGTACAGATTCTCCATCATGTCACAAATGCAAGTAAATGGAACGTCGTTGTCTGAACGTTGCTAACCGCTAGCAGAATGAGGTTAGCTACCTGCTGTAAACACCAGACGAGTGCGTGCAGCTTCCAGGTCGCAGTATTACTCTAACCAATCAATCACTCTCATTGATCAGTCTCGCCTATTACCCGTTGAATTGACCGTCAATCACTCTTACAAGTAAAAGTGACTGACGAGCCAGTAGACAAATGAAAAATGTAATGAATGCAGAGATGATTGGAGGGTGTTTTTTCAGCCCCATTACTTTTACAGCTGATGTATAATAATATTTATCTATTCAAAGCTTTTAATTAATCGTAGTGTATGGGGTAATGAACCCACTTTGACAGAATATTGCAAAAATTGTTGAAAGAAACATCTTCTATAACACCTTTAACAGCAGGTGCTCCTGCACGCCCTTTCCTCCTTCAAAAACACAGAGACTCAGTCCTGACACAGCAGCCGTCTCTGCTCCCAGCTGTAGAGTCGGAAACATGCACCTCTGCTCCAACCTGACTGAAAATTGATCCTTCCCTGACTTACTGTCAGATATTAAGGCTTATTGTGGACAAAGGGTGCGGACAAACAAAAAGAAGAAGAAAAAAAAAGACTGATAATTAAACATATTGTAGCATGTTTTTAAACTTAACTGAAAATCAAACTAGGATAATAAATGCAGCTTGTGATGATAATGCGAGTGAGACTTCATGAGGTTTGTCTGCTCCAGGTAAGCAGTTTAAGTAGGATCTAAGTTTGCATGTTAAACCTATTCTGACAGGATAAGTATGATTTAGAGATCACATATAATTTGTAATAATTACTTTTGTCTGTGATGTTGATCCCGTTATTTCGCGATGTAATAATTCCCCCGCAAATTACCTACTACAATTTGCTGAACTCCAAAGTCCTCTGATAGTAGTAATCAAATGCAAAAAGGCATCTCTGTGATTTGGAAACGGGATCTGATTCCTGATTTGGTGGTATATTTTTCCTGGATGCATTTTGTTTCCTTTTTGGTGAAGAATAGAGGCTGCAAAATATGTTTGTTTGTTTTTTTCTAAATTATGATGTTTGTGATTATTTACAAAACATTAACTTTGAAAGCGGGGTGATCGGGGGAAGTTTCACCAGTCACAGGCCTACATGAAAAATGCATAAATTACATTTTATGCGGCAGAAATATTTATTTTGGACATGTGGGCACGGTGCAAGTTCTTGATACATTGGTAACGGCTGTCCAAAAGTTATTTATGTTGTTTCCATGCATTTGTCTCTTAACGATCATCACGAAAACGCAGCTCGTGATGTTACATCATATCCGCGGATGTCTGTGAATTTCAGTTAAATTTCAAACTTCAGTTATTCCTAGCAAATGCACCACAGAAAAAACAGACATAAGGGGGTAATTTATTTATTATATGTGGACCCTAGGTAATCCTTACCCCATCAGAATAGGGCCTTAGTGTTCTTGTGAGAGAACTATACGAAGATAAACATGAATAGTTTACAGCGAGTGCTTTATTGACATTTGTTTATATTACTTCAATTTGTAAAAAAAAAAATACCAGTATTTATTTTTACTCCACCCTCTTGCTCATTTGTTTGAAGCAGATTTGCTCTCCATGGACCGCATCACACTTTTTTTTCAAAGGGGAAAGGAAAAGAATAGGGTGTGTGATGAGCTGTGTTTTCATTTATGCATCATTAAGGAAAACACAGTTTACTTGCAGTTTTTAGTGTAAAAGAGTTAGAGCTGTCAGAATACAAGCAGGTGTAATACTGGTTAAAAATGATATGTTGAGAATGAAAAATAAATCTATCATTCCAATATAAACACACAAACAGAACAGAAAATTGGTACTTATCGATTCCCAGGTACTGGAAGTCAGGACTGCATCGACTTATATGTGAAAGGTACCCATTCCTAGACCCAGGACATGCTGGAGGGATTATATAGTCCTTCTGGCCTGGCAACACATCAGGAGCTGGAAGAGGGATCTCTGGGGTCCCTTACTGAACCTTTTACCTCCATGACCCAACTAGCGATAAGTGGAGGAAATTGGATGAAAAATAAACTGTAACTACTTGATTACAAATATGTATTTCAACCTCAGTGTGAAGCAAGACAAATTTTCACAAAAGTTTCATTTTCAGATGTTCTGATATTTAATTACTTGGTACTGACCAATTATCTTCTTACACAAACTTATTAAATGTTTGGAATCAGAGATGCAACACATGAAAGCATATTTGTTGGCATCCAAGTCTGAAAGCTAACAGTTTGAGCAGGTGATAAAATTCTCTTCTAAGCTCGTTATCGTTTCCAGCAGCAAGTCAGCGAACTGCAGCACACCTTTAAGGGAAACTCGTCAGAAGTGATGAGGAAGGTGTGAAGATGAGAGGAGGAGAGAAGAACTGAAAGAAAGTGACTCCCTTTGGGTAAATTTTCACCTCTGATTAGGGGGCAGGGTGAGAAAAGAAGAAGGAGCAACTATCACAAAATGTAGAGGTGGAACAAGTGCAGGAAAACCTGAAGACTTGAGAATGAAAAGCTGAGATATGAGCTGATAATTTGATTTCTTCTGGGGAATTATTTATCTCCCTTCGATTATTGTGATGAGTTTGTCAGATAATAATCACCTGCAATTTTCACCAGAGTGGAAAACTGTTTATTAGGCTGTATTAGGACAGCTATACACAAATGATGGGATTCATTTCAGTAAGACTTGACAATAGCATGGTGGTTAGCATCATGGGTGCAAGGCCTCATTTATGCTCAATGTTAAATAATGGTTGGAGCATTCTGTCTTTCCTCTGAAATGATTTTTTGCATACTTGAGTCTTTATCTGAAGAATTTGTGTATAATGGTATGTATACGAGTACAGCAGGAAATGTACTACCAGAAACTGTGGGGGCAGTGTTGCACAGTATCGCTCACATGCAACCAGCAAAGAAGAAGCAGCAGCAATGTATAACTGCACAGCCCACGGCTGTCTACTGTGCTGCCCGTTTTTAACTTCACTTTCTGAGAATGTACATTAAAGACACACAACGTAACTTTTAGACCTTAAAAATATGTGTTTCTGATTTGTTTTGATGGCCCACCAACATTAATAATGTGCATTTTCGAGCCGTCACTGCCCAGCGGCATCCCAGGGCTCAGAAACTGCAGTATGTAAGTTTTGTATCTGGCACGGGATCGTGACGTTGCAACCGACTACTGGTTGCGCACCGTGTCACTTACTAGTAAACGGATATGAACCAGATATGAACACAGCGGGTGTTTTGAACGCACATCATGTCAGATTTGCGAAAGAAACACAAGGAAACGTTGGGAAGAGAGAAAAAGAAAGAG
Source organism: Atherinomorus stipes (assembly GCA_023101725.1). Lineage (NCBI taxonomy): Eukaryota > Metazoa > Chordata > Actinopteri > Atheriniformes > Atherinidae > Atherinomorus > Atherinomorus stipes. The sequence continues at coordinate 17,306 of JALJCO010000403.1, forward strand.
AGGAAGGGGAGAGAACAAGAGTCAAATTAAGACCGTCTTACTGGCTGGAGTGAGCTCACAGTACAGGTACGATACAAGATGGATGCTAGTTTAGCCGTCGATAGGGGGCGCATCACTGAGAAAACTGCAAAAAGTTCCGCTGTGGGTCTTTAAGGGCACATTCACATCAGCCTCTTTGATTCAGGTCCATTTGCTCAGAAAGTCCACTTCACTTGAGGGTACTATGAATTTGCAAACTGACTCTGATTCAGACCAAACAAGCAGACTCGGTCCGCCTACAAACACAGGTCTCTGTACGATTGAAGCGGACTAAATCCAGGAAGTTGACTACAACTGCCATACTGCATTGGTTCAGAATGGCATTGTGGGTTAAAAATAGGGTTTATATAATAATCGTTTGGCATTTTAAACAGTATCAAAACAAACGTGTGTAGGACTTCTTGAGCAATGGTTATGTGATCAAACGTGGAGCAACAACGTGAAAATTTTAATTAATATATGGCCAGAAGAAAACATCCCAGTTCCTAGTAAGTACCCACTGAAATAATGCAGTTTTTAAAAAAATAATTAGTTGTGAAATGGATGCTCTGTGATATGCCTGCACAGTAGACCAGGCCAAACTAAAGTAAAAAAAAAAAAAAAAAAAAAAACTACGTCAATATAATATAATTTAATATAAATTATATAATATAATATACAAGATATGCTTGGAATAAGTGGTAGCTCAGGCGATAAGAATCTGGCTCATCTGTGACTATGACTTGTTGGTTAAATTGCGGCGTGAACACGATCTAGGTCCAGGAGATCACCCCCTCCCACTGAATGAGCCGACTCCCCAATTGGTCCGAGTCGAGCGGACTATCTGGTGTGAATGCACCCAAACATGATATTGTCCTTTGGCATCATGTTTGTTACTGAAACTGATATCTGAACTCAAAAATAACCTCTGAACTCTACACTGCTCTTTAATGGATGTGTTACAATCATACAAATGTTACGCAGGTAAAGGAGTACTTGGGCAGTGACATTTGACAACCTTTATAATGGAAGTACCTATCTATGTACATAAAGTGAACGTAAATTTAACAACATAATGATACAATATTATACGAAACCAGGCAATAAAAAAGATACAATATTGCCAAAAGTATTTGCTCACCCATCCAAATTATGAGAATCAGGTGATCCAATCACTTCCATGGCCACAGGTGCATTAAATTGAACACCTCGGCATGTTTTTACAAACATTTGTGAAAGAATGGGTCGCTCTCTGGAGCTCAGTGAATTCCAGCGTGGAACTGTGATAGGATGCCACCTGTGCAACAAATCCATTTGAGAAATTTCCTCGCTCCTAAATATTCCACAGTCAACTGTCAGCTGTATTTAAAAAAAATGGAAATGTTTTGGAACAACAGCAACTCAGCTGCGAAGTGGTAGGCCACGTAAACTGACGGAGTGAGGTCAGCAGATGCTAAAGCGTATAGTGCGAAAAAGTCGCCAACTTTCTGCAGAGTCAATCACTACAAACCTCCAAACTTCATGTGGCCTTCAGATCAGCTCTAGAACAGCACAGAGAGAGCTTCATGGAATGGGTTTCCATGGTGGAGCAGCTGCATCCAACGCTACATCATTAAGCGCAAAGCATGGGATGCAGCATTGTAAAGCAGCCGCTACTGTACTCTAGAGCAGTGGAGGTGTTCTGGAGTGATGCATTGCGCTTCTCGATCTGGCAATCTGATGGAGGAGTCTGGGTTTGGTAGTTGCCAGGACAACGGTACTTGTCTGACTGCATTGTGCCAAGTGTAAAGTTTGGTGGAGGGGGTATTATGGTGTGGGGGTGTTTTTCAGGAGCTGGGCTTGGCTCCTTAGTTCCAGTGAAAGGAATCTGAATGCTTCAACATACTGTACCAAGACATTTTGGACAATTCCATGCTCCCAACTTTGAAGGAACAGTCTGGAGTTAGTCCCTTCCTCTTCCATCATGACTATGCACCAGTGCACAAAGCAGGTCCATAAAGACATGGATGGCAGAGCCTGGAGTAAATGAACTTCACTGGCCCTCACAGAGTCCTGACCTCAACCTGATAGAACACCTTTTGGATGAATTATAGTGGAGACTGAGAGCCAGGCCTTCTTGTCCCACATTACTGTGTGACCTCACAAATGAGCTTCTGAAAGAATGGTCAAAAATTCCCATAAACACACTCCTAAACCTTGTAGACAGCCTTCCCAAAATAGTTGAAGCTGTTCTAGCTGCAAAGGGTGGACCGTCATATTGAACCCAGATTAGGAATGGGATGTCACTTAAACTCATGTGAGTCAAGGCAGGTGAGCGAATACTTTTGGCAACATAATGTATGTTCATAAAGTGAATAAACATGAACTCTAACAATATACTGATACAATATTACATGAATCCAGGTAATATGAGAGATATTTTCTGATATCACAATGTGACAGCCTTATGTGTAACAGTGTGTTTTCATGAGCTGTTGCTGGAACTGACTTCTGTGATTGATCAATCATCCAAATCTGGAGCCATAGGATGGAAAAGCTCTGGCATTCCAGGTGGCTCTTTCTCCTTCCCTCCACCAGGGTTTGCTGTCTTTTGGGTTTGGTTGGAAGCAACACTTGCACTTATCATCTTCACTCTTCCATTTTTACATGACTTCTTTCAATGACCCCCCACACTCCATTGGGTTCATATTACTGTGTTATTATTAGGGTTCCAAGCCCGCGGAGCAGCGCAGGGCCCGCGTTGCAAGTGCAACGCGGTTCCCAGCACTCCAGCGTGCTGGAACCCTATTGTTTTTGTACGGATTTTTATTCTTCCTATTATTATTTTTCTTCCCGGTGAAAAGTATCTGGGGAGCCTAAACTGAACACGCATTAATATAGCCACATATATAGGCTGGTACAAAAGTGGTTCATGTAGAGATTTAAGCGTAATGACACATCTCGGACACTAGGGGGCGCCATACCAGGGGGTTGAACGTTTTAGGCTGTAGCTTGAGAACCGCTTGGAATAAATTTATGGGACTTGGATCCTCAGATTCCTTGGATCCTCCTGCATCTCCTGATATAGGCCACGCCCATTTGCGCCTATAAAATTTTTTCGCTAGGGGGCGATATATGTGAAACCTATTTTTGTAAACTAGTTCAAGGAATTTTGGCTGATCAGGCTGAAAATTTGACCACATAAACTAGAGACCAAAAGACAAAAACGTAAGGAAGCGCTTTTTTAAATTATTGTTCCTTTCCAAAGTTATGCGCAATCAAACATTTTTTACAAACTAGCTAAATACTTAAAAGGCTATATCTCGGAAACGACAAGAGATAATTGCACCACATTCAGAAACCCAGTAGGGAACATGATTCTCTACTGATATACTGAAGGAAGAAATTTTCAGAATCTAGGGGGCGCTATGACCATGAAAAGTTTATACTGTAAAAACCGCTTATTGGATATCAATGCCATACGCTGACTGTGTGCACAAACTTATTCTGAGCAAAATTTTAGAAGATGGTTGTGATTGGACAAAGTGGGCGTGGCCTATGAGCAATAAATGTCAAAAAATGTGATTTTTCAGATATTCGTTAAAAATCAGCCGTTTGTCCTTGAGAGCTGAAATTTGATGGAGATATTCTCTCAATCATGTCCATCATTTGTGCTATTGCATCCCTGTTTTAAATCTGATGTCACATTCCATCTTTTTGCCAAAATATGCAAATTAGATTAACATTTGTATTTTCAAAACAGATAGCTCGATTAATACCAGACTTGCAACAGTGACTCCTTAGGTCATCCTTAATACATGGCAGTTAGTATGGTGAATATTCTGTGAAGCGTTATTTTTTAAGAATATTTTGGATATACTTATCTAATGCAATAAAAATCATAACATTTTTAATTCTGCAAATATTTATCTAACACACAATAGAGAAAATCAGAGCACTTTCAACACTATCCTGATCATGTCTGAATATTTTTATGATTTTTCAGTTAAAGTTCTATTTTTTATGAATATTCAATTCCCATAATGATTTTTAATTTCTTAAATGTTATTCAGAAACAGTCTAAAATCCTTCACATTATAAAATACATTTTTATGGTTGTACCCAAATATTTTTAAGATTTTTGGAGAAACAACTTAGGAAATATGATTGAATTGATCTAAGCCCATCTAAACAGCATGGTTTTTGTTTGGGTGGCAGATTTGGCGGTCTCTGGCTCTATCTAGTGGTGGCAGACTATAACTACACCACCTGCTTTGAGATGACTCAATGCAACAATGAATCAATATTACATGGATGTAAAATCATATGGCTGTCTTTTCGCATACAGTACATCATTAGTAATATGTGCAGAAATCACATTTAGACATTTTAGATAAAATAACCATAAAACAACAGACTTTATGGTCCATGCTGACTGAACACAACAACTTTTCATGCACAGCAAACCTTACCTAGAAACAGTACAAATACAAACAGTACAGTAAAAATATTATTGATAATTCTGCACAATGATATCAAATCATAACAAACAGGGAGCATCAAACTCAGAATATAGCCATATAGTCCAATGCACAAAAAACCTTTATTAAATGATGCACAATCATGCAAGATTTAATGAGTCTTAGAGGAATTTGGAATATATCTGTTGATGTCTATCTACCTCTGGAGGGTGCAGATTGTAACTATATAAAAAATGAGGTTAAAATGTGTGTTGTATATCCCTAAAAGATTATTCCCCCCAGACACAAGGGTATTGCAACACTAACAATGCTTGGCTACGCTATTCTGTCCATACAGTCCACACCTTTCCTGATCCACCTGGTCAAATAATCTCAAATCATCACCAAGGAAAAACATTTTATCAGTTAAGAATAATGACGAAACCTTCTTAATGAATCAGGTTTTCGTGTATGTATCTAGATGTTAATGGAGTGATTTCAGCTTGAAACATGCTGGCTGTTTAGATATTCATGTCTGAAGTTCATAGCTACATATGGAGTTTGTTTGTCTTTATTTTTAAATGGTTGTGAAATTGATAATTTCACAATGAAGTATGTGATCAGTCCTGCTGTACCAAATACAGCTGTGTGAGATGCTTTTGCCCCCTACCTAATTTCTTACCTTTTTGCATATTAATCACAGTTAAATGTTTCGGATTACAAACTAATTTTAATGTGAGTCGAAGATAACAGAAGTAAACAGAAAATGCAGTTTTTGAATGAAGATTTTTATTCGTAAGGGGGGAATCCAAACCTCCATGGTCCTGTGTGAAAAAGTGATTGCCCCCCCTGTTAAAACATAAATTAACTGTGGTTTATCACATCTATGGAAAGCTGATTTAAATTTTTCAAGCCACATCAAGGCTGGATTACTGCCAGACCTGTTCTCAATCAAGAAATCACTTAAATAAGACCTGCCTGACGAAGTTTAGTAGACCAAAAAGATCCTCAAAAGCTAGACATCATGTTGTGATCCAAAGTAATTGAGATCGATCAGTCTGGAAAAGGTTCCACTGCCATTTCTAAAGCTTTGGGACTCCAGAGAAACACAGTGAGAACCATTATCCACAAATGGTGAAAACATGCAACAGTGGTGAACCTTCCCAGGAGGGGCCAGCTGACCAAAATTACCCCAAGAGCACAGCGACGACTCATCCAAGAAGTCACAAAAGATCCCAGAACAACATCCAAGAACTGCAGGCCTCACTTGCCTCAATGAAGGTCAGTGTTCATGACTCCCCCATCAGAAAGAGACTGGGGGGCAAAAATGGCTGCATGGCAGAGTTCCAAGACCAAAACCACTGCTGAGCAAAAAGAACATAAAGGCTCGTCTCAGTTTAGCCAGAAAGCATCTTGATGATCCCCAAGACTTTTGGGAAAATACTCTGTGGACTGACGAGACAAAAGTGGAACTTTCTGGAAGGTGGAGGTCCCATTACATCTGGCGTAAAAGTAACACAGCATTTCAGAAAAGGAACATCATAGCAACAGTAAAATATGGTGGTGGTAGTGTGATGGTCTGGGGCTGTTTTGCTGCTTCAGGACCTGGAAGACTTGCTGTGGTAAATGGAACCATGAATTCTGCTTCTACCAAAAAATCCTGAAGGAGAACGTCCGGCCATCTGTTGGTGACCTCAAGCTGAAGCGCACTTGGGTTCTGCAGCAGAACAATGATCCAGAACACACCAGCAAGTCCACCTCTGAATGGCTTAAGAAAAACAAAATGAAGACTTTGGAATGGTGTAGTAAAAGTCCTGACCTGAATCCAATTGAGATGCTGTGGAATGACCTTAAAAAGGCGGTTCATGCTGGAAAAGCCTCCAATGTGGCTGAATTACAACAATTCTGCAAAGATGAGTGGAACAAAATTCCTCCACAGCGCTGTAGAAGACTCACTGCCAGTTATCACAAACATTTGATTACAGTTGTTGCTGCTAAGGGTGGAACAACCAGTTATTAGGTTTAGGGGGCAATCACTTTTTCACGCAGGGCCATTCAAGTTTGGACCCCCCCCCCCTTAAAAATAAAAATCTTCATGTAAAAACTGCGTTTTCTGTTTACTTGTGTTATCTTTGTCTCACATTTAAATTTGTTCGATGATCTCAAACATTTAAGTGTGACTAACATGGAAAAAAAGTAAGAAATTAAGAAGGGGGCATAATCTTTTTCACACAGCTGTATATTTTCACAGATGGGTGACTAACTCAACAAGTTTAAGACCCTTCCTCAACACAGGAGTGCTGTTGTATTGAGGCTAGATTAACATATGTATTTTCATAAGACCCGTCTATCACCAACATAGGCAGTGATAGACAGATGCCTTATCCAATTAGCTAACCAGTATTTTCGCCCCTTTCAAAAACTACTTTATTGGTTGGTTCCCAGATGGATATGCAGAGCAAATCTATCTGGCGGAGTCAGGTTGTTTGAATTTTCCTGTACCTGAAATGTGTTGTACAATGTGCAATCCAAATAAACTTGCCTTATAGCACCCAGGGAGAAGTTTTTAGGGGTTAAGGATCTTGCTCAGAGGTCCACAATAGTTCACCTAAGTGACATGACGGGCACTCTAACCAGGGTCCTCCGTGCCTAAGCCCGCAACATTATCACTAGGCTACCCACTCCTCCAAGGCATTTTTTTGTCTGAACACATTGAGGAACGTCTCTTAACACAGAAGTCTGTTTGTATTCAGGCCTGTGGTGAATGTTAGAGAAACAGGATCTGAAATGGTGACAAACAGTTTTCTGTGTATGTCAGTTTATATTTAAGGGGTCCACCTCCAGTCTTTGAGGGACACAATCCGACAGGTACTAGAAGTTATCCTGAAAATTGAGTACACAAAAAACCTCACCCTATACCATAACTGAGGACAAGGTTTCATACAGAACAATAAATCACCTATTTACCAAGAGGGCTTTAAATCAGTCTATGTTGAATGACGGGAGGCGGGACCAGGTGAAGTTGGGCCAGGTAAGGCGGGGCCAGGGAAGGCAGTGCGTGGATGGGCTTGGAACCCGTGATAACTGCTTGCAGTTCTAGTTATTATTATTATTATTATTATTATTATTATTATTATTATCATTATTATTATTATTATTATTATCTTTTAATTTTTATTTATTTATTTTACTTTAATAAATTACTTCTAAATTGCTTTTGGCATCATTCCTGTTTTTGTCATAACCCATGAGCCAGGTTGTGACTTTTGTTCAATTCAATTTGATTCAGTATTTTGTGATCTATATGATTTGATATCACAGCTGATTAAACACAATCACTTCTATTATTTCTAACCACAAAAAGCAGCCAAAATATCAAATTCTTCCTGATTTCAATGAAAAACATTCTGCTCTCAAAACAAACCAGACTGAACCATTTTCTGTATATTTAAAATGTTTTTTATTTAAAATGTAAAACTGAAAGACAATAAGGTCGTTTTCACACAGGACCCATTCAGGTCAACCTAACTGGGTTTTGGTACCGAACACGGGTGCAACTAGGTCTGTGTGAACACTCGCGCTCGAAGTCGATGTAACTCGCCTGCTCTCGGGCCGGCTGTACAGGGTGGCTTCGGAGCAGCTTACGTCGACCTGAAATGTGGCGCGAGTGATGTGTAAACGTGCACCAACTTTAGCTCGGCCTAAATCCCAGATACTCCACCTTTCTTTTTTTTTCTAAACAGGTATTTGTAGGCAGCTGCACTAGGGATATCCTTCTTATTGACAGTGTTATTACAAATAACAGAGTTACGGCCTAACTGTAACGTTTAGTGTCATCTTGTGTTTGCTAGCTAGAATTTTTAGCAGTTTTGTCAGTGACTGCATTTACATGGCGAAACATGCCAGCTGATCCTATTGGCCTTGATTGGAAAGAATTTTCAATCCGATCGAGAGGGGTGGTATAAACCTTTTTATGATCCAGTCAGCAGGAAAAAATGACCATGTTAACACTCATTCTGATCATTTCTGGGGAATTTTGTTTCTGCGCATTCTTGAACCACATGGGGGCTGTGTGACGTAGCAGATTTAGGGAAGACGGCAGAAGCAAAACAGAACAGGACTGTGCTGGGCAACCCCAGATTGCAAATGGACGGCGCCACGGATCAGGGGCAGCTGTGCTGTTCCCCTTGGATCCGCCTTGCGGAGTCATATAGCATCCATTTGCACAGCAGAACGGATCCATTGATGATCCGTGTTCTGACTGGGAACTCTGATGTTAGGCTGAGCATAGGCAGATCTAAAGCTGCACCTGCACCTTTGCCCCGGATCCATAGCAGATCTGTACATGATCATGTACTTCACTGCATCAGTACAGACCCGTTATATGGCCCCACTGAAAGAGTTGATGATTATTGAGCATTGTGACGGTCAAAAGATTATAAATTTAAAAAAGAAAACCCCTCTTCTTACGAACTAGGAGTCATTGCGCATGTCAAAAACATTACAAACATACAGTATCTGTCCCTCAAGTAAATACAACCGATCGGATTACTTTTCTCACTGTCCATGTAAACACGTCAGTGGGAAGGTCTGATCAGAGAGATTTCAATCGGAGAGATGAATTATTTGTCCATGTAAATGTATTTAGTGACGCGCCCCCTGTCGATGGCTAAACTAGCATCCATCTTGTGTCGTACCTGTACCGTAAGCTCCCTCCAGCCAGTAAGACAGTCTTATCTTGACTCTTTTTCTGTCCTTTCCTATATTTCTTTTCCTCTCTTCCTCCGGTAATGTCTCCTTACGTTTCTTTGCTGAATCCTCCATGATGCACGCTCAAAACATTCATGTCTGGTTCATATCTGTTTGCTAGTACGTGTTGCGGTGCGCAACCAATAGTCATCTGCAACGTCACGTCCGCGTCCCGGATGGAAAACTTACATAGTGCAGTTTCTGAGCCTCGGAACGCCTCTGGGCACTGACGGCTTGAAAATGTGCCTAATGAATGTTGGTGTGCCATCAAAACGAGCCAGAAACGCAGATTTTGTGAAGGTCTAAAAGTTACGCTGTGTGTCTTCAATCTGTGTGTTTGTGTAGCATCAATGTTCCATCTGACACGTGAATGAGTTTATCTGCTAAAGTGACCAGAGACAAATTACAGGCTGCTTTAGGTATATGTGAGTGTGTGTATTTATATAGGCAACCTTGTACTCTAACCAACAATGTGAAGACGTTTCTGCCGGTGTCCCCCCCCCCCCCTTTTTTGAGGGTGAAGATTTTGGTTTAGAGTTGAGGTAGGTTAGGGTGAGGTTTAGGCAATCAGCTGTCATGGTTAGGGTTAGGGGCTAGGGAATGCATTGTGTCAATGACTGTCCTCACAAAGACATAAGTACGAGGATGTGTGTGTGTGTGTGTGTAAAATGTGATGTTACAGTAGGTCCATATGAGAGTTTTAATAGAGTAGAGTGTGGGATCAAAGGGTTCCCCAGCCGCTGCGCTCTGGTTCACCGCTAACACTGACGTCAGCGTCCAGGGCAATGGAAGAGGGGTGAGAAAGGCCGCACAGCAGGTGAGGACGATCCAGGCATTCAAGAAGCAGTGAGTAAAATCCACACAGCTACACTTGCAATCCACTAAATTCTTACAGTTCCCTCGTAATATTTTGAGGTTAATGTAACAACAAAACAATTCCATTTTGTCAAGGATGATTTTTAAATGCTTTCATGTGTGCAACTTCAGTATTTTTAATTTGTATGATTGGTCTTTTTCACACATTTTTGGTTTCTTCAGCCCCCTGATGTATTCTGGGAAATCTCTCCTGCTGCTGGTTTTAGTTTTGGAGTCAACATGTGGAACAGCTCAGTTTGCAAGAACATCTGGAGGCCCAGTAACTCTGTATCTCCAGTAAGGAGGGGGCATGAAATGTACTCAAACCACTCAGCCAGACAAGTGAAAACACACGCTGTAGCACACACCCACCACCCACACACACACTGCACATGCATGTGCACACACAACCCTGACCACAGGTGGCTGCTGGGGACAAGGAAAAAAAACCCAACTTATTTTAGTTCCTGTCATCTCGCTGGCATTCACAAATACACACATACATACACACAAACCGAGCCATGAATGAAGTTATTTCAGGAAGAAAATAACTGTAGATGAGAGAGAAATTGAGATTTGTTTTCCTTTCATTTTAAACAAAGTGATCAGAATTAGTTATCATTAATTCATGGACCCAGTGAAAGCTAAGGTACAAAGTAAGATAAAAAACTGAAAAGAAAAAGGAAAGAAAAAGGGTTGCAGCCACCATGACCTCACCCACTGGTTTGTGAAATACCAGTCTGAGGTTTTAAGCTCAGTTTCATCATACTCTTTGTAACTAGTGTCCTTACAGAGAAATAGCAGGTTAAGCACAGTGTACTGTTGTCCACTCTTAAAGGAATAGTTCACCCTCAGAATGATTTAACTTTATTTTCCACTTACCCTGATGGTGAGCAAGACTCTGGAGCACTTTTTTAATATGTCAAATGCAGCCGGCGTTTAGGACAACTTCTCGTTCCCCCCCAATGGAGTTCGCCAGGGTCCGAGCCAAAAAGGTCCATAAAAGTCCACAAAATTTGTCGATATTCCTCCATACTGCTCGTCCCATGCAGTCCAAGTGTCCTGAGTGGGTAGCGTCCAGAATTTACTTGAAACTACGCCATTTAGTATATTTTTAGAGTCTAAACAAGACTACATCGCATGCCCAGCAAGCACGCCGATGCACGTTCACGAAACTACGGAAGCCGCGGCAGACGAGATCGCGCGTTCTCTTTTTCTTTCTTTTAGATCAATATCCAACCCCTCCTGTGTTTGTCCCGGTTTGTCTAGAGCTCTTGCGCTCTTACCACAATGTAAACAGTGAATTTCTTCTTCTACCCTTGAATTATCGGCAGAGTAGGCTCTGAACGCCGAGGCTTCCGTAGTTTCGTGACCGCGCATGTGCGCACTTCATGAAAGTAAACGATACTCCTTTTTAGGCTCCAAAAAATATAGTAAATGACGTCGTTTCGAGTAAATTCTGGACGCCACCCACTCAGGACACTTGGACTGCATGGGGCGAGCAGTATGGAGGAATATTGACAATTTTCTGTGGACTTTTATGGACCTTTTTGGCTCGGACCCTGGTGAACTCTATTGGGGGGAAACGAGAAGTCGTCCTAAACGCCGGCTGCATTTGACATATTAAAAAAGTGGTCCAGTCCAGAGTCTTGCTCACCATGAAGGTAAGTGGAAAATAAAGTTAAATCATTCTGAGGGTGAACTATTCCTTTAAAACACACTATGCTTTGTCATCTATTTGACTCAAACGATATTTATGTAAATGAAAAACAAAATAATTTAGCGATAAGCCAATACTAATGATCTTTAAAGTACCTTATTTAATAGCACTGTAGCCTATAGCAGTTTGATATATAGAAAAGAAAAAAAAAACTGATGTGGATCAAGTCATGGAGGTGTTGGCGTTTTCAGTGAGGATGTTTTAGACTGCATAGGGAGTTGGAGGTGAGCAAATTAACACTTACTGTAACACACAACGTGGTTCCTCAGCTGTTTAAGCTAACGAGCTATCCACTCGGCTGTTATCGGTTATCTTCGCTTGTCGCCGCACACGCTTCTGCGCTCTGGAGGCGTGGTTTCGGGGTGTGTATCATTTAAAATGTAACTTGCTCAAGCCGTTTCTAGGATCCCCTACTCTGCCTTTAAAGGCAAATCCTGCAAAGTGGAAACCTAGCAGCAGCTAAAATTAAAATGCAGTAAAACAACTTGAAAATAAAACAATATTATGCAATTGTAAATCAGCATGTCGGTCAGTGAATGAATAAATCATCCATCCATTCACTGGTTATACCAGTAGTACTTAAACTTTTTTTTTTTTACCATGCTCTTGAAACTGGTAGAAACCAGTGGAATCCAGGTACACTCATCTATTGTCCACAGAACTCTGTCTGGAAGTGGTCTTCATGAAAAAGTTCCTATGTTTTCATGCATAGTTGAGTCACTTGGCCTAGTTTCCACGTCAGGGGTAGGGCTTTTTGGCTGCAACTTTTCCACTTTTAGCCAGATTTATCTGAACAGTAGATGAGTGTAACTGGATCCCACTGGTTTCTACCCGTTCTTTAAGTTAATGGTACTACTGGACATTTTCTGATTTTGAAGAGAAATAAACTTAATATAATTTGTATAATTAGTATAATCTGTTGCATTAAGATTTCTTGGCAGAGCCCAGTATTTATGAGCCTCAGCATTTGTGCATCTATGTGCTTTTCTTTTGTTTGTTCACTTTGCATATTTAATCTGTCAATTTATGTGCAGCACTTTGGTCAACTGTATTGTCTTTAAAGTGCTGTTTAAATAAAGTTGGACTGAATTGGCATTTTGTGAATTGATAAAAAATAACTACATTTTTCAAAGCAATCTTAAAAGTAGAATTTGGAGTTTCCCCCGTTTCTGTTTGTAAACACTATTAAAACTTAGAGCCCCTCCCCTCGGGCTAATGGCGGCATCGCTCTTCAGCTCCAACCCTCTCCTTCAAAGCTTGGAAGCAGGTAAAAGCCAAACCAATATTGACCCTGATTTCGAGCAAGAATTATTTGAAGCTCTTTTTGCTGCAGAGTATTTCCTTTTCTTCGGTGCGTCCGCCTTTTTTTTTTCTTCAACAATTCTAGTGACTGGTCTCTGTCGATGAGTTTTTCCCCACAGAGCGCTATGCCTTTAGCTCTGTCATTGGCTGGAGACAAATACGCAAATCTCTGCAAAGGAATATCCCGAACACACCAAAACAAAGAGGAAAAAAAAAAAAAATACAGTCAGGGAGGAAAGGGAGTTGCAAACAAAGTCACCGCCACATGAGAGTAGCAGCCCAAAGGCGCGGATTGAGACAGATTTCACTTGCTCAAGTCTCGCCTTTATTTTCAGGGGAGTAACTCTGCATTATACCTTCAAGTTACAGATTATTTTTCACCTATTCCCAAAAACTTGGTTGAGCAGCCACGCCATGCACAGTACAGAGTATTAAAGGAGCCTCAGTGAGTGAAGTCCCTGTGACCTTTTCTGCATGTCATTCCCCACTCTCTCTTACCCCGTTGCCTGCCAACCACTGTCAAATAAAGAGCCACAAGAGCCACATTGGAGGGTTTTCCAGCTTGAACCGCCGTTTTAAGGTCATGCCACAGCATCTCAATTGGATTCAGGTCGGGACTTTGACTAGGCCACTCCAAAGTCTTCATTTTGTTTTTCTTAAGCCATTCAGAGGTGGACTTGCTGGTGTGTTTTGGATCATTGTCCTGCTGCAGAAGCCAAGTGCGCTTCAGCTTGAGGTCACCAACAGATGGCCAAACATTCTCCTTTAGGATTATTTGGTAGACAGCAGAATTCATGGTTCCATTTACCACAGCAAGTCTTCCAGGTCCTGAAGCAGCAAAACAGCCCCAGACCATGACACTACCACCACCATATTTTACTTTCTGTATGATGTTCCTTTTCTGAAATGCTGTGTTACTTTTACCGCAGATGTAATGGGACCTACACCTTCCAAAAAGTAAAACTTTTGTCTCGCCATTCAGAGTATTTTCCCAAAAGTCTTGGGGATCATCAAGATGCTTTCTGGCAAAACTGAGACGAGCCTTTATGTTTTTTTTGCTCAGCAGTGGTTTCAGTCTTGGAACTCTGCCATGCAGGCCATTTTTGCCCAGTCTCTTTCTTATGGTGGAGTCATGAACACTGACCTTAATTGAGGCAAGTGAGGCCTGCAGATCTAGGATGTTGTTCTGGGGTCTTTTGTAACCTCTTGAATAAGTCGTCACTGTGCTCTTGGGGTAATTTGGGTCGGCCGTCCACTCCTGGGAAGGTTCACCACTGTTCCATGTTTTCACCATTTGTGGTTAATGGCTCTTACTGTGGTTTGCTGGAGTCCCAAAGCTTTAGAAATGGCTTTGTAACCTTTTCCAGACTGATAGATCTCAGTTACTTTGTTTCTCATTTTTTCCTGAATTTCTTTGGATCACAACATGATGTCTAGCTTTTGAGGATCTTTTGGTCTACTTCACTTTGTCAGGCAGGTCCTAAAAAATAGCTTAAAGTTGTACTTCCATGGTCATTTCATTAATATTTCTGTGTTCTCCATTATTATTGAATGCATTCTGCATCGTTTCTGTTTAAAAAGACCTTCTGGTATCTTTGTATCCAGCTGTATTTGTATACTAGAAGAGAGGCTTGTGGTCCAACGGCAGCTTTTCCGGGTCCTTCTCATGAATTTCCGTCTGATTGGCTGCCTCCCATCAGTGTATGAAGGAAGCTCCGCCCTCCGGTCTTATTTCGTTACAGACAGGAAATAGAGCCGACAAACAAGTTTGTTCCGCCATGCTAACAAACAGTTAGCTAATTAGCTTCTCAACTCCGAAGCTACAGTCGTGCCGTCTTTACTTCTAGTGTGTAGTGGAGGGTTACCTGCCTTCCAATGGACAGATATAAACCCCACGTGGGATACGCTATTTGCAATGTGACGTAGAACTGCGAGGCTGTTCCGGATTCACTCTTTTCTTCGTATTGTTTCTCTGATGAGAAAGCACAGCCGACTGGGGGGAACGCAACGCTAGCAAGTCAGCATGTGTAAGTAAACAAGGGGAAACCCTCCGTATTTCAGAAGGAGCAAGTTAAACGGGTTTTCAGTGGAAGGAGGCCTTTAAGTGATTTCTTGATTGAGAACAGGTGTGGCAGTAATCAGGCCTGGATGTGACTAGAGAAATTGAACTTGACTTTCCAAAGATAGGTTTGGATCCCCCTCCCCCCCCTACCAATAAAAATCTTCATTTAAAAACTTCATTTTGTGTTTACTTGTGTTATGTTTGTCTAATATTTAAATTTGCTTGATGATCTGAAACATATAAGTGTGACAAACATACAAAAAAATAAATCAGGAAGGGGCAAACACTTTTTTCACACAACTGTATATACATGAAAAAAAAAAACACAACTGTATATACATGGGCTGCACGGTGGCGTGGTGGTTAGCACCACAGCCTCACAGTAAGAAGGTCGATGGTTCATTTCCCGGAGGGGTTTGAATAATTCCAACTGGCCTTCCTGTGTGGAGTTTGCATGTTCTCCCCGTGTATATGTGGGTTCTTTCCAGGTACTCCAGCTTCCTCCCACCGTCCAAAGACATGCATGTTAGGTTAATTAATCACTCAAAATTGTCCCTAGGAATGAATGTGAGTGTGAATGGTTGTCTGTCTCTCTGTGTTGGCCCTGCGACAGACTGGTGACCTGTCCAGGGTGTACCTCGCCTGATAATAGCTGGGATAGGCTCCAGCAACCCCTGCGACCTTGAACTGGATAAGCGGTACAGAAAACGACTGACTGACTGTACATACATAAGCACATTGGCATTTTAGCTTTGCTGCGCCAGCCAGTCCAACAGTGCATGCATGTCAGCCCTTACCGTCCAGTTTACAGTGAGCAAACTTCCAGACATTTTTTAATGTATAACATTTCTCAGCCTTAAAAACACTGTTCACATGACTGTGAAGCAGAATTCAGCCAGCATTTAGCAACATTATAATAAATCTAGGATTTTATAATAAAACTATCGCCTCATAAAAACATTGTTTTTTCTTTTTTCTTTCAATTTTTGGATATGGTGTCTGCTGTACACCAGTAGAGGTTTTAAAAGCTCAAAGATCAATAAGCAAACCTTCACAACCTTTAGGGTTGTGAGAGTGTTCGCTTCAACAAACAGCAACAGAGAGAGAACACATCCTGCTGAATGGTGACCAGATGGGGACAAAAATGTGTGTCCCTGGTATGAGTGTGTATGTGTTTTGCGTGTATGTGGGCCACAAGTTTGGTTCTAGTAGCCATGAATGTCTCTTTGAAGGAGGAGCTGCTTTGAAAAGAATTCAAATGGGAGACAGAGATGATGACGGTGCACTGTACGCTGTGGCTGTGGAGGTTTTTATGTGTGTTTGGTCATGATTTTATGTGCATGCTTGTTAGCTTGCTGTTGAGTATTTTATGCTGAGCGCCAGAGTGAGTCTGAGTGGGATTGATGTCAGGTGCAGTGCAGGTGGGCAGCAGGAGAGGAGGGATGAAAAGGTCTAAAAATAAACACACCTGATCTCGCTGGGCACGCATATGCAGCAGCAGAATGTGGCTGCAGCCCCACTGGCCTGTTTATCTATCCCAGTTAAAAACTCTAAGGTACACAAGTTTTTGGAACGAAAGATTAACTTCATGCATTTAGATTTATCAAAACAAATACAATGTTTGCTGATATGCACTCACCAGGAACTTCATTAGCCACAACCATCAGAAGTTCTTGGTGTCATACTTTAGATTCAACAAGGTTTTGGTAACATTCCTCAGAGATTTTGCTCCACATTGACATGATAGCATCACACTGTTGCTGCACATCCAAGATGAGAATCTCCACCACATCCCAAAGCTGGACTAAGATCTGGTGAGTGGAGTACAGTGAACTCATTGTCATGTTCCAGAAAGCAGTAGGAGATGATCAGGTGTGCAGATGGGATTTTTGAACTGGGGGGGGACCAAGCTGTCAGCAAATGATTTCACCTCAATAAGTTATCTTCATGTAGTTTGGTCTTTAAGTAGTGTCGCAACTGGGTCGCAATCTGATGTAACTACTACAACTCCCAGGCTCTCACATACAGCCCGATCACTCCGTGATATGATACAAAAATACAGATATTATGACCATGTGTGTGATCACAGCCCTACGTTTTACATGTTTCCCTGTAATTCACTCACTCTGTCAGCTACTGAGCAGGCCGTGACCAGCAGAGAGAACCATGTTGCTGATAATCAGTGTGTTTGCAGCAGCAGAGCGTTATATTTCATTGTGGTGGTGATGTTGTTGTTGTGAAGGTATGGCAAGGCTGTAGTCAACCAGATGTAGTGCAATTCATTACTTCTGGGAAACGTTGCAAGAGCTACCGGCTATCAACTTCACTCCAAGCAGCACAGCACAGGGAAAAGTGGAACCAGTTCACGCCAACCAGAAACACATCTCTCATCCATCAGTGTAGGCCCCACCCATCAAGTGCACTTGAATTCAGAAGCAAAACTTTAGAATTTGAAGCAAAAAGGACGGATTTGTTGCCAAAATTTGTTTTTAAACTTGAAATCAAAGAGGACTGATTTATAAGCAAAATACTTGTATGTTTTTATTTTCAAATATTATTTTTGATTAAAGATTCTAGAGGCAGGAATTTAAAAACAAACAAACATGTATGTCCATTTTTTTTATACTAATGGGTGATGAAGCGCTAAAAACCAAAAAGAACGTTTCCACCCACGTTTCTCTCCGTTGCCTTGAACAGGCTGTGTTGCAAAATGCGCAGCAATACAGTGTCTGAATTTCCCGCGCTGCCCTGCGGACGTGACGTCAAATTACGCTACATCCGCAGTTTTGATACAGGAAGAAGACGGTCGCGGTAAATTCAAACACTGTAAGTGATAGTTATGGATTCTTTTGCCGACAGCAAACGATCCAGATCAACTGAAAGACACTAAAAAGTGTAACTACAAAGAAAAAGCTTAGTATGCAACATCATAGCTTCAGTTTGTGCACGCTCCCGTGACGGTTTGGCTCGTGGCTGCAGTTACCTGAAGCGCCAGTCGCTGCAGTCGCAAGTTTCATTTCTTAATCTTGCCTCAAGTCCCTTTAAAGTTGAAGAAATATGCTGTCTATTTTTATTTCTCAATTGCAACCTGTTCTGTTTTGATTTCAAAAAAATGTTTTTGATTGCCACTGACTTTCTTTTACTTTCAAATTTCTTTCTTGGTTTGAAATCTATTTTATTTCACAGAAGTGGGAATTGTGGAGTCCACAAGTCTTTTCCATGTCATGTATTTATTCTGCCCAGCCACTGAACCAGGTGAGTCCAGTCAGCCCAGTTTAATTCATTGTGCTGATTGGACTCATCTGGTTCAGTGGCTGGGCTAAACAAATACATGACATGGGAAAGACTTGTTGACTCCACAATTCCCACCTCTGCTATTTGATTAAATGATAAAGAAACAAAATTCGTAGGGTGTATTTTCAGACACACAGCCTCTCCTCAAAAGCTCTAGCCATGTCTACAGATCCTCTTTTTGTTTGGTGTCTTCTTTCTCAGGTGCATTTATTGGGCTTTTGGGCTATTTTCTTCTTCTCTAGTTTGTTCCTGCATATCAGCTACACAGCTCAACACTGACCCCGCGGTTTCCGGTGGTATTGCTTCGTCTTTTGCATCAAGTGACGGACCAACAAGCCCCATTGAAAAAACACACCAAATTATGTGCGTAACTGATGACGGACAAAACTGTTCATCCATCTGCGTATCTGTCTTCTGCGTTGAGCATAAATGGGCCTTTACCCAAGGAAAGGGTGTGGGGGGGGGGGGGGGCAGATCAGTGTCATTAAAAAACTGAGGGGGACACGTCCCCTCTGTCCCCAGTGCCATCTGTGCCACCTTGGAGATTTGTGACATGGTGCATCATCCTGCTGGGAGTAGACATCAGAAGATGCTACACTGTGGTCATAAAGGGATGGACATGGTCAGCAACAATACTCAGGTAGGCTGTGGTGGTTAAACCATGTCATGTTGGTACAAACAAAATCTCCCCCCGCACCATTACACCAGCAGCAGTCTGAAGCCTTGATCCAAGGCAGGATGGATCCATGCTTTCATGATGTTTCCAGCAGATTCTGAGCCGAACATCTGAATGTGGAGCTGAAATGGAGACTCATCAGACCAGCAACGTTTCTTCATCTTCTATTGTCCAGTGTTGGTGAGTCCGTGTGAATTGTAGCCTCAGTTTCCTGTTCTTAGCTGACAGGAGTGGCACCTGGTGTGGTCTTCTTCTGCTGATGCGGGCATGAAAAAGTTCCCCTTTCTGCCGACTGCCAGCCACTTACCAGCGACTTGTCTGCAAATTCAATTGCACAGAGAAACGCCTGTGTGCCCAGGGGAAACAATTTCAGAGCTTAAATAAACAACAAGGACGTTTCCACACGGCAAGCTTGGACACCGTGCGTGATGACGTATTCGCAGCACAAATCATTCAGCCAGTGATAGTGCAGTAGTAGTGCAGTAGTAGTGCACTATTACAGTACTGCACCACTTCTGGCAGAAAAAGGCGGAACTTTTTCATGCCCGCATCTGTAGCCCATCTGCTTCAAGGTTGGACATGTTGCATGTTCAGAGACAATATTCTGCATATCTTGGTTGGAACTAAGATTATTTGACTTCCTGCTGCATTTCTGTCATCTAGAACCAGTCTGCCCATTCTCCTCTGACCTCTGACATCATCAACAAGTCATTCTGGTCCAGACAACTGCTGCTCACTGGGTATTTTCTCTTCTTCAGACCATTCTCTGGAAACCCTAGAATTGGTAGTGTGTGAAAATCCCAGAAGATCAGCAGCTTCTGAGATACCAAGACCGACCACCATGCCATGCTCAAAGTCACTTGAATCCCCTTTATTCCTCATTCTGATGCTCAGTTTAAGCTTCAGTCATCTTCACCGTGTCTACATCCCCAAATGCAGAGTTTCTGCCATGTGATGAGCTAATTAGATTTTTTGTTAACAAGCAAATAATGAGATGTAACTAATGAAATCGCCTCTGAGTGCATGCTAAAAAATAACTTATGAAAACATACAGCAACAATAATGTCTGGTACAACAGCTACATATTGTTGTACAAATTTTGAATAAATACTGCCTGTTGCCCTGTTGCTAAGTGTAATTTGTGCCATGCTTACATCACATGGATCTTTAGCATTAACCCTGCTACAGCAGCCAGGGATGGTTTTTGCTATGCGCAATGTGGGCAACCACCCAGGGCGCATCTGTGATGAGGGTGCACACACGAGCACCCTCAGAAAAGAAAAAAGAAAAACTTGCTACCGCCGCTCATTTCCATTAGTGGAGTCACGCTGGAGCGTCCTCTCTATCGGGGCATTCGGACAGAGAGGTTATAAGAACGCAGTTCCTATAACTACGCGTCATGAGTTTAGTAATACGAACTACCCTTTGCCTTCAGTGTGCGTTTGCACATGAGGGAGGACATTGTTGGGGACCATGTGTGACGCAATTGTTGCGATAGTGACAAATTTATGCCCCAGCAGATCTGATACAAAACAGGTTTCTCATCTCTTTTATCCAAAGCTATTATATAAGCTAGCTTTCATCACGGTCATATGAATCATGTAACAGAACAGTCCCCCGTTGAAAGCTGCCCTACTAACGTCTTGTTTACCTTTCGTTGAAGTACAACCGGGCACTTTAGTGGATGGACCAGGGTTCGTTCACGAAAGTGGCGCAGATTCTACTGACACAATTTCCAACTGTATTTGGCTTTTCCATCTCTTTTATTCAAAGCTATGATAAAAGCTAACTTACCAGCTTTCACTGCCTTTCCCTTGTTTACCTTTTGTGGAAGTGCTCCTGGACATTTTAGGGGACAGTCCGTCCCCCAAAATTATACTCCCACACTTTGCAGCTGTATTTGGGTCATTAAATTAATATGAAAATAATTGCTTTTGGACATTTCAAAACAGTTATCGATTTAGGACGTGCACCATCGTGATCAATTTAATAATGAATTGGTACACTCCTATTGTAGTTCTTGTTGTTATTACGATCTGGGTAAACAGTTGAACAGGTAAACAGCTGTGAGACTTTTTAAATATGGCGGGGCTGGAAGGCATTTGTTGTGTCAGTGGTGGCAATGTCGCATGATTATAACTAATAAAGGTATTGTGATTGGCACATCATCCTTAGCAAGTAAGAATGTTTTATGATTGAAAAAAAATTGAATTATACTTAGAAGTGAAATGGACTCCTAGGCAAAAAACATTATATATAAGAATGCAGATTTTTTTTTGTATCAAAGATCTCTTTTTGCAAAAAAAAAAAAAAAAAAAAAGCTTGAATGCTGTTTTCAACCACATTCAGAGACATTGTGAGATTTCTTCACTGAAAAAAAAAATCTGATTGTGTTTTTTTTATTCACAGCGTGGACAACTTGACAACAGGAAACACTGAACTGGGTGAGAGAAAAATGACTGTTCTGTCACTTATGCTCGTCTCTCTTCTTGTGTGTGTTTGAGTGTGTTCTAGTTTTGCTGCAAGGACAAACAGTGCCCCCTGGGGACAAGTCTCCCCCTCCATTCTCTTCTCATATTTTTTCCCTTTCTCCTTCTCCCTCCTGTTTCAACCTTTTCAGTTTCCCTCATTTTCACCTTTCCCCTCATCACCTCTCTCTTTCTCTTGTTCTCCTTTGTGCCATCCACTTTCCATCACTTCATCTCCTCTGCCCTTGTTTTTCCTGCCCCCTATCCAGTGATGGTTGCCAGTAGAGTGAGACAAGTGACACGGTGAGGTTGAGGGGTAGATTGAGGCAGACACACAAAGACAGAGGGAGCAAGCTAATGTTGCCAAAGGGAAGGGGAAAATCAAATACCTCCACTCATTTCTTTATTTTCTTTATTTTTATTCTTTTTTTCCACAGAATTAACAGGTCTATTTTGGGGATTATGGGTTTAAAAGAAGGTAAATTAAACAAATTTCTTTATAGATAACAATGAAAAACTCAAAATAAAGAATCATGGATTCTTTTTTATCAAGATATTTAGTGCTTGTGACAGAATCTGCATAACAATAACATCACACTGACAGTTTTTCACACATGAAAAAACAAAAATAATTTTAAGAAATTTAAGAGATACAAATGCACAAAATGCGTCAAGAAATTAAAGAAAATGTGACAAAAGAGAAGATGAAATTAAAATAAAGAAGAAACAAAGGGATTGGAGAAACAGTATGTAAGATTATTATTACAATTTAATATTAACATAGTGGAGAAACAAATATTGAAGCAGATGGTAGCTCCTACTGCTGCATAGTATTTGCATCATAGTTTAAAGGCTCACAATTTTAACTCTGGTCTCTTCTCTGTGTGCACCTGCAAGCATTTTGCCAACAGGTACGTCCATGTCTTTCATAAGCGCTGCAAACATCCAAACTACTTGACAGGAGATCATCAAAACCTGATGTACTGATATATATATATATATATATATATATATATATATATATGTATACATATATGTATTTTTTACAAGGAACATTATGTCATCTATCCTAGTCAAGCCTCGCTTTATTTGTAGAAGACTTTGAAATACAGCCTTTGTTCACCAAAGTGCTGAACATGAATACATAATACATTTACATTTAGTGTGAAGCAGTTCAAGAGAAATTTGGCGGGATGGCAGACCCGGGATTCCACTGTGCAGGGCAACAGATCTGCATAGGTTTATTCATGGGGTACTTTATTGATCATATTTTTTATGAGCTATAAAAAGTAATTATAATATTCACGATCACTATCAGTATCATTGCTATTGATGATGGTAGTGATAGCAATTGTTGATGCCGTTATCGGTATTTGTAGACTATTGTTGCTATTAGTTTGAGCATCATTGCATTTATCAATCCTGTTGATGAGATTATTAATGTTATCATTATTGTCATAATTGTTTTTAATATCAATGATGTAATCACTATAGAAAGAAAATGAACAATTTTATCATGTGTATATATGCCTCAACTTAATGACACTTGACAGTGACAATATTCCACACTTGCCAGTTTGTTTGAAGTGATCTTACATTATGAGTTTTGGTTTGTTGTTGCTCCTCTTCTTTTCTTTGTTTTGGTTTATTGCTTTTTGCTTATTTGCTTTGCTTATTTTTATTTTTCTGTTATTTTTTCTGCTGTTTTTTCTTTGTTGTTGTTTGACACTTTGTCACCAACTCAGTTGCACCAGTTTTTTATGTGATTGTTCATCCTTATCTTAATTTTCATCTCTTAACCAAAAGAAACACCAAGTTAATAAAGGAGGAAGGACATAAAGCCGATGGTCAAGGGTCAGAGGTGGCATGCAGAAAAATTACGCACAGCGCATTGACATGTTTTCACCCATGATGGAGAAAGGAAATGAGGCAAGGTTGGAGATAAAGCAAAAAATAGGAGATAGATGAGGGGTGAAGAAAGGAATAGCATAAGCTCCACTCTATCCCTACTCCACCTCCATCCTATTCCTCCTTCTCTGCCCTTAAATAAATTCCACCGGCAGCTTGTAAATTTTTATTTTTGTGGCGCTGCCGCTGCTGCTTTTTTGGCTGCGGCCCCATCTGTC
Source organism: Atherinomorus stipes (assembly GCA_023101725.1). Lineage (NCBI taxonomy): Eukaryota > Metazoa > Chordata > Actinopteri > Atheriniformes > Atherinidae > Atherinomorus > Atherinomorus stipes. The sequence continues at coordinate 41,015 of JALJCO010000403.1, forward strand.
GGCTAGCTGCTAGATGTTTGGGAGGAGGAAGAGGTGTGTGTGTGAGAGAGAGAGAGGGAGAGAGAGGGAAGTTAAGTGGAGAAACACACACACATATCCAGGGAGGGATTAAACACTATTGGATGGGAATGTTTGTAGGTTTATGAATATGCATAATGGGCGAGAGGTTTCAATGTGTAGAAAAAAACTAAATAAAAAAAAAAAGGAAGGGGCAGGAGTTGGAGGTAGAGAGAAAGGGAGGAACAGTAATGAGGGATGAGCATGGGATGCTGGGTACATAGAAAAATGAAGAGCAAGAAGGAGGGAAGAGGCAAAAAGGAAGAGTGAATGACATATGGACATTAGGCAAAAAAGGGGTTGGTAGGGATAATAAAGAGAAGAAGGGATGAGTGAGAGGGGCGATTATGATGACTGTACAAGGGTGCTATTGGGGGAAAGGTGAGGAAAGACAGGATGAGTGGGAAAAGGGAAAGAGGGGAAAACCCCATAAAATATGAAAAAAAAAGAATGGAAAAATGAAGAATAAAACAAAGCAATACATAAGAGGAGTATGAAAAGGATGGAAAAGGCTAAAAATTTGGTGAGAGAGGAGGAAGAGAGAAAAAAAGGCAAAAAAAAGATTTAAGGAAAGACAAAAGAAAAGGAGGAAAAATGAAGAGAAGACTGGGGACAAGGAGGGGAAAACACAGAGGAACTGGGCATGGCAGAGATGGGGAGCAGGGATGTATGGATGGATGGATGAATGAATGTGTTTGGGCATTGTGCCAGTCCCAGGATGGGACCTTTGGGCAAGGAAAGAAAAACAGATGGTTTGTGAACCTTTTATTAGGCGCTGGTAAAGAAAGAAAGAAAGAAAAAAAAATCACCAAAAACACCATTAATCAAGCGCGCCCTGGAAACAGCAGCTATTTTCTGTTGCTGTGCAGTTTTCCTGAGGAAGACCTTTTTCAGCTTCCCGGAAGTGATGTGTGGAACTGACCGCACGCTATGAGAATATCTGGTTGATCACAACTTTAGTAACCAATTAATAAAAAAGGATGAGAGCTTTCCCCTCTGATGTCATGCTTCTAAATCATGTTGACACTTAAACCTGGGAGTCCAGGGATCACCAACCCCGGGCTTCGACACTTTACCAAAAGGTCGGGAGTTGGTGATCCCTGGATTAAACTGAGGTTAGCTAAAGTCCTCCAGGTTTTAGATCTTTGCATGCTGTATCACACTAGACTAAAATGAAATGGTTCTCTAACAGTTTGTGGTCAAGTTCTACACGAGCCCCTTAAGTTTGTAGTAAATCAGGGCCCTGTAAAATCATTCAATTACATCGAAAATTGTTGTACTAAAAACTAAATGAAAAAGAAAATTTTTCCAGCTGCAGTTCCTGTAATCATGGAGGCTTAACAGCCCCCCTTCCATGAACTATTCATAGATTTCTGGCTGGATCTCATTCAAAAGAACAGAATTTCCTCCCAAAGTTGCTGTTCGAAGGTCTACCACTCCGCTCTCTCATCATCCTCTTTTTAAGGATGCTACAGGTTCTCAGTTGGGTTGAGGTCAAGTTTTTCTGACTTTATACCCGCAGCAGCCAAAGATTCTCCTAGCATACTTGCCAACATTAGGTTGTGGAAAATAGGGAGATTTTATTTTCATCAGAATACCGGCCCAATGTATTACGTTAGGGACGCACGATAACTTTTAAAAAAACAACAACAACAACAAAAACGATAGGTCTACAGATAACCAATAAATTTCAGCTTCTAAAGGTAGGTACTGATAACTGATGACCAATAATACACATGCATACCTAATCTTTACCAACTGCAAATTTCCCCAACTGTATGGGGTAGCTCATGTCTAAAGCAAGAAGGGAGGATGGATTAGAAGCGGCATGGTGTGAAGCAGCAGCTTTTTCAATTGCAATATCTCAGCGAGAAAAGCTTAAAACTGGGATTTTCAACTTCTGCGTGTCCGATGATAAAAATTTCAGCTGTATGGGGTTGCTATTGTCTAAAATAAGAAGGAAACGTTGTTTGGAAGCAGCTTTAGGTCTCCCCTGTAAAGCAGCAGCTTTCTTTCCCAATTGCAATATCTTAAGTGAGAAGGGCTTAAAACTGGGATTTTGAACTTCTCCACATCCGAAAAACCCCAACTGTATGGGGTAGCAAGTGCAAGCTGATGAAAGCTGTCCACACATCCACACAACTTAACTCAGCTCCTTAAGGGGGCGGGGTTGATACTGATAACTAGGGAAAAAACACAAATACATACCTAATCATGTCGTGTGACCTGGTGAAATACATCAATAACAAATATTTAGGCCTGTATTACTGAATGATATCACCTAATTGAAACCATTAGGCTTAATCTGCTGAACCTTTTAATCAAAGTTGCATGTAGATTGATGAGATTTCATCTAACCAAATGTAGATCAAAGACAACGGAAGTGTGGGACAATAACAAATTATTCATACTTTCTCATTAAAGAAGAAAAATACAATGAGCTGCCAGTAAAACGGGCTGAAACTGGCAAAAGTCACAATAAATGCAAATTCTATGAAAATCGTGACATTGATTTTTTAAATTTTGTCTTAATAGAAATATTAAACAAACAGTTTTTATTATTAGTTTCTTTTGTTTCCTGTTATTTGAATTACTATTGTCAGTGTATCCTTTTTTGATGGGAGGGTATGAATAATGTTGAGGACGACTGTAGACCTCCCAAAATGGATACACACATCTGAATTCAACCAGTGGACCCGGAGTGGCATGACCGCTGGAAAAAAAAAATCTGCGCCACTACATGGTTTTTTACACATATAGTAAAAGTACACATTGTCATGCACTGTGTCAGGAATCTGCAAATTGGCGCCCCCTGCAGCTGCAGGCACCCTGCAGGCTAAGAGGGTGCCAGGTGGAGCCCTGGATCCCGCAGGAACCTGCATGCAAATCTTGTGGGTAGCATCAGATAAAACAGTGAGTCATGATTTGGGAATGATGGAGTGTACAACTGCGGTAACAACGTGAACCAATAATACCCGCTACTGCAGGGAAGACTCTCAAAGACCGTCTAGGTCTTTATTTGAACTCTGGCGGTGCGAGCAGACACACCGGCCCTGGCAACTAATGATTTTTTTTGCTTCTCTAGCTCACAACAGTGCTTCTGTGTCAGCCATAATCCTCACACTCTCCTCTAAAGCAGGACTGTTCTTCTTTTACCCCCTGCGCCTGTGTGCTCCAGTTTACCTCCCACGCCCAGAGAACAACCAGCCCCTTAAACATCAGGATATTGGAAACATGAAATGAAATGAAATGAAAATACTTTATTCATCCCCGAAGGGAAATTCAGTATTGTAAAAGCTCACTTTTTTTTTTTTTTTTTTTTTTTAAATAAAAATAAAAAGTCAGTTAGTCTTGTTCTTTAGGGTGATGGTTGCTGGCAGGAATGAATTTCGTATCTCCTGCCCTACAGTGAACTTGACGCAGCCTCCCACTGAACACACTCTGTTGATTCTTCACAGTGTTGTGGAGAGTGAACACACTCTTGTTGCTTCTTATTCGTGTTGTGGAGAGGATGGAAGTGTCCTCCATCATCTTCATCAGCTTGTGCAGCATTTCTTTTTTGAACCATCATCTCCAGCTGCTCCAGAGTTTCCCCAGCACAGAACAAGCTTTCTTGATCAGCTTGTTTAGTTTCTTCAGGTCTCTGGTTCTGATGCTGCTTCCCCAGCAGATGGCTGCAAGCCAATTGCACTTTCCACAACTGATTTAGAGAAGATCTGCAACATCTTGGTGCAGACGTTGAATGATCTCCGCTTCCTTAAGAAGTAGAGTCTACTCTGACCTTTCTTGTAGATTTAGTCAGTGTTGAATTCCAGTCGAGTCTGTTGTCCAACTGGTGTCTCAAGGTAGTTGTAGTTCTCTACCACCTCCCACCCTCCTCTTCCAGGATGTAGACAGGACTTATACTGCTTATTCTTGCTCCTCCTGAAGTCAGCAATCATCTCTTTAGTCTTGCTGGTATTTAGATGAGGTGATTGTTACTGCACCATTTCACAAACTGATTGACAAGTTCCTGTACTCAGCTTCTTGTCCATCACTGATACCCCCACAACTGCAGAGTCATCAGAATATTTCTGCAGATGACAGGACTCAGAGTTGTATTGGAAGTCTGAGGTGTACAGTGTAAAGAGGAATGGTGAGTACAGTCCCTTGTGGTGCTCCAGTGTTGCTGACCACCATCTCAGACACACACAACCTTTCAGTCTCACAAACTGTGGTCTGTTTGTTAGGTAGTCGTAAATCCAGGTGGTTGTGGAGGGATCCACCTGGAAGTTATGGAGCTTCTGACATAGCAAAGCAGGCTGAATAGTATTAAATGCAATGAAAAATCAAAGAACATGACCCTCAAAGTGCTGCCTGACTGGTCCAGATGAGAGTGGGCTCTCTGAAGCAAAGAAGATGATGGTGTCTTCAACCCTGCCCATTACGATATGCAAACTGTAATGGGTCCTGAAAGGTACTCACTTGCTTGTTGAGGTGAGCCAGTAAGAGTCTCTCCAGGACTTTCATGATGTGAGATGTCAGGGCAACTGGTCTGTAGTCATTTGGTTCAGCTGGTTGTGTTTTTTTAGGGACAGGAACAAGACAGGATGTTTTCCACAGCACAGGAACTCTGTTCTGTCTCAGGCTGGTGTTAAAAAGGTGCTGGAGAACCAGACATAGTTGTTCTGAGCAGGTCTTGAGAACTCTGGGAGTTACACCATCTGGACCTGCAGCCTTGTTCCGGTTCAGTTTCTCTAGTTGTTTCTTGACCTGGTCACAGGAGACAGTCAGGCTGGAGGTGGAGGCAAAGAGAACAGGTCTCAGGATGTCCTGATGTGGAGGCAGATGAGGCTGTGTTCAGGTCCATGACTGAGGTGCAGGGTGACAGAGTGGAGGTGAGACAGGAAAGCTGTGGGCTCATGGAGGGTGTGTGGAATGTTGGGTTGTCGGCAGAAGTGGGAACTGAACCTATTGAAGAACATGTTCAGTTCGTTAGCTCTGTCCAGACCTCCATCAGTCTGGTCCTTTAACTTGAAGCCAGTGATTTTCTTCATTCCCGACCACACATCCCTCACGTTGTTCTGCTGGAGCTGCTCTCCAACTTCTTCCTGTAGTCCTCCTTGCACTTCTTAGTCTGTGTTTTCAGTTGTTTTTGTGTGGTCTTCAGTAACTCCCTGTCTCCATCCCTGAAAGCTTTCTTTTGATGTTCAGCAGCTTTTCAGGTCACTGGTGATCCAGGGTTTTGTTATTGGGGAAGCACCTCACTGTTCTTGTTGGGCAAATGTTGTCCACACAGAAGTTTATGTAATCTGTCACTCAGTCATGGTGTTGATGTCATCTCCATGAGTTCACAGAGGACATTCAGTCTGGGACCCCAAAGCACCCTCTTAGAGCATCTTCAGCCTCAGTAGACCAGGTTTTAATCGTCCTCCTAATGACTGGTTGCTGCTGAACGCGATGGGCTTGTAGGTGGAGGTGAGAAGAACAGATTATGATCCGGTCTTCCTAGAGGAGGCAGGGCAGAGGAGCTGTATGCATTCTTATTGTTTGCATAAAATAAGTCCAACATCTTATTTTCTCTGGTGGAGCAACTGACAAACTGCTGGAAAGTTGGCAACGTAGCAGAGAGGGAGACATTGTTGAAGTCTCTAGAGATCGCCATGAATGAGTTTGGATGCTGTGTTTGTAGTTTGTATACGGCCAGAGCTGATGACATCTGAGCTGTCTCTGGTGCGGTACCTGGTATTATATAAGCCACGCTACCAGAATAACACAGGCAAACTCTCTGGGTAAATAATATGGACGGAAACTCACAGCTAACAGTTCAATGTCTCTTGTGCAGATCTCTCCTTGACAGTGATGTGTCCTGGGATGGCACCAGCGCTGACTGACCAGCACTGCAATTCTGCTCTCTCTTCCGCTTCCCGGCTGAGCTGTTTATTTCGGTCTGCACGGACTGTCGGGAAGCCGTGTACAGACGCATTACAGTCCGGATGTGTTCATGCAGCCATGTCTCGGTGAAACACATGATACTGCGTCGCCTGTAATTTTCTCTGAGACCTTGTTAGCACTTCAAGCTGGTCCATCTTAAAAAAAAAAAAAAAACATTACCCATCACAGTTGGAACAGTTGGAAGAAACGGTTTAAATTTCCACTGCTTTCTTCTCTCTGCCTTACTCCTGCCCTGCATCCTCTTGTCTTTCTCCTTAACTCCACTGGGAATTTGACGTGTTATTCCGCTGAAAATCTTGATTTGGGAGAAATTTAACAGTTGATCCCGGTGGTAAACAATTTTTCCGTTGCTATGGATACACATCATAACAAGCAGTGAAAAAAGCCAAATATACGAGGAAAAAATCTCCTGAATTGCACAGCCGTTCAAACCAGCATAAAAAATCCTCTCAAGAAAAACCTAATCTGACAAGTAATGTCGATAAAAAAGACAACTAT
>JALJCO010000406.1:0-13467 GCA_023101725.1 Atherinomorus stipes
CTTTACTGTCCAGGCTCACAGTCACCTCACAGCCTGCTGTCCCCACACCCGTCAGCTCCTTCTCAAAGCGAACCACACACAGCTCAGACTTGTCCTGCAGACCTCCTCCACCACCAACAACCACACCGCCCGTCAGACCCCCCACCATAGTCCTCGTGGCCCCTGCACGTCTGTAATCTTCATAACCTCGAGAACCCCACAGATCTTTGCAAGGGTCCACACAGCGCAGGTCTCCCTCCTCTAGCAGCGAAATGGTGGGTGACAGGGGGGACAGAGGTGATGATGCTGGGGGACCTATAGGAGGTGTTGGTGGAGCAGGAGGTTGGGGTGCTGGGGGATTCAACACAGTTGTCATTTGTGAGAGCTGGTGCTGTCCAGGCCTGGAGTGGACCTGTGGAGAGGTGTAGGATTACACAGTGATTCAGGAACAGCGTGTACTGTGGCAGTGGTCACAGATGGCTTTCATTAAACTAAAAAATGGGCTGTAATGACATTCTCTAAGATGTTAACAGATTATTTTGCCATAGATGTGGACATAAGGGCCAAATCAAACTAATTTTGGGAAGAGGTCTGCTCTATCACTGTGAAAGGACTTGGAGAAGAGGGTTTTGTGCTACCTGAGCAGGTGTGTGAGTGGTGACAGCATGGCTGGATCCAAAGCTAAACTCCTCAGCCGCATGAAACAGGTAGACGAAGACTCACTTGTCACTATGGTGATGGGTTTAGGAAAGCATCTCCTTTCTGCTGTTGGATGAAGACTCACTGCCTGTGGGACTGACAGAGGCTGAATGTCACTCCCACAGGTCAAAACACCAGAACTGCAAGAATAAATGTTCAAACTAATCAGATGCTCACAGCTTGTCCATCATCTCAGTGTCTGCTTCTTCTGGGTGGAGGGCGAGGGCGAGTCAGAGCCTTGATAACACATGAGATTTAGATGTTATAAAACCAGTTATAATGAGACAATCAAATGAATTTGAGGGTTGTACATGTTCACCTCTGTCAAGCTTCTTGTCTATGACAGTCTGCAGTCTCTTCTCAAAGGAAATGGCATCAGCAGGACTCTGAATGTAAGGCCAAACTTTCGATCTTCTACTCGCCAGTGATGGAAGATGGGATTTACCTTGTTGTACACTAACCCTCTTTGCACTGCACACTCCAACACCGGCTACAGACACAAACAGCAGCATCAACAGAGGTCACATAACCAAGATGTGGCTGCTCCTGAAACAGTACCCCCCCCCCCCAAACACACACACACACACACACACACACACACACACAGATCACCCCCTCACATAGCACATAACTACAGTCTTTTAGGTGGTGAACAACCAACGTGGCACTAAAGACAGCCATGACACACGCACACACTCACTGCTCGGTCTCGCAGTCTTTCTCCACGTCTGATGTACTCTCTTTGCCCCCCTGTTGTCGGGACTCCGCCCCTTCACATAAGACCACATGACTGAGGCCGCCACCTCCAAGGGGCACCCAACCGCCACTGGAGTCGTCACGTGTCATCACCACGGCACGAACACGAATACTGTCAGAGAAACCAAAAGAGTCAGGCAAGCTCCAGATGATGATGATTATGATGAAGATGGTTTAATAGTATCACATGGACACTTAAGTTAACAGATAGGAAATCACAATTTATTATAGAAAAATAAAAAATGATAATTTGTGTGACTTTAAAGTGCAACATAAAGAGGTTGACAGCTTGGCCAGTAAGGCGCTGCAATATGACGGCTCACAAAGCCTCCATATCGTAACAGCTAAGGCTATTTCTCACGTGACAAAAGATCAAACTGATTCCCTTATAAATTGATATTATTGCCTAATTCAGTTGAATCTGTTCAGGGTCTTTTTAACACACAAACACACGCAAACGGCATATGGGTTAAGCGTTAAGAAACATCGGAACAAACTGATAAAAAGAAATCCAGGAGGGGAGGGGAGGAAGGATGAGGAGCTTCTCACATAGACGTATCAAATTAGCCTAGTCTGTATTCGTCATCAGAGGCCCTGGCTGGTGCATTCTTGGAAGAAAAATACTAAGCTGCACTCGGCTTAATAATTCAGCACCGCAGTTCGACATGTGGATGAAATGCATTATTTATTTTTAGCATTTTCATTCAAAATGTTTTTTCATTGTTGCAATTAGCTATTTTTCTCCTCTTTCCATTCAGTCCCCGCTGCACGTAAATTCATTAACATACCCCGATATTATGTTATTATATTTTTTATGAATTGACGTAACGAGAGTTTGATTGTCTTAGCATTGCGCGAGAAGCATTTCGCCGGGAAAAAAGGGGTGAAAGGCCTAAATACAATGTAATCGCTTGAAGAAGGAAAAAGGGAGAAGAAGGAAAAAGAAAAGAAAGAAACGAGGGGTAGAGGATGAGAGGCAGAGAAAGGAGAGAAAAATCACATTTCATTCATAAAGTTTGGCTTTAAAAATCATAATGAAACCCGAGACACGTTGATAAAATCTAGCATACTCCATCCCTCCCTCACTGTAGCGTTGTCTTGAATGACGCGACATGCGCGTCAGCCCAGAACTGGTTTACTGTCTTGCAGCCACGTGCAGAGGGGGGTGCGGAGGGGGCTCGAGCACCTGCCCCTTCACCCCTTGGTGCCCAAAGTGCCCTTTTGTCTCCTTCTATTTTTTATTATAATATTTTTTTTTAAATTTATTTTACTTTATTTTTATTTATTCTTGTTGAGTTAAAGTTTGTTGGTGAGGCCAAAAACAATAAATAAAAGGAAATAATAATTTAGATAACGTTATGGTTGGTCACATGATCCAAACGTCACTGCCCTGACGTGCCTACCTACGCGCCCAGACACGCCCTGCAGCTCCAGATGGCAGTGTAGGAACCGCGAGGGAGGGAACTATCAGCTGATGCTTCGGTGAGTAGGTTTAGCAAAGTGCTGCTCTGTCTATACCTGCAAGATTACTGACAAAGTGAAGTAAGCATTCTTCTTGTGCGTCCTCTGACTCTTTGGACATAAGTTATAGCTGCTAGTTAACCACTCGCAGTGTGCTGAGCGGAAAAGTTTGTCAGGAGGCTCCTTTATAGGAAAAAAAAAAAAAAAAGCCTATCCAAGATCCCAGAGCTAGAAGTGTCCAAGTCACTCGTTTGTCCCAAGTTGTCTCCTTCATGCATGTATCAGTAGCTAATGCTGGAGTAAAAGTTCCTGTGTCACATTTTGTGACAATAAAGAAAGAGATTTGCATCATTTTACTGTCAAGTGAGTTTAAGTGGAGCTTTTTCTGTTTAGAGGCAAAGAGGTCTTTGTTAAGTAATTAAAGGAAAAATAAGCAGTACATGCATATATTCACAGACTTATGGACTATTACAGTATAAGTACAATTACAGGAAGAATTTGAATTAAGATGTTTTCAACTTCTTATTTAAACATAACATTTACACGCAAATAGAATATAATTGTCCCTTACTACCATTTGTAAAGTGGATAATAAAAACTAGCCCTCAAACTAAAAAGTACAAATCACTTACATTAAAATATGTGATTTCTATATGTGTATGAGTAAACTTCAGAATACCAAGAGCAGCCTTATAGATATAAAGCTCCTCTTGGCAAAGTAAATTTGTTAAACACAATAAAGCAGCCAGACTCATCATTCTGCTGCTGCCACTTGCCGGACAAGTAAAATAAATAAGTAATGATCAATAAGAAAGGTGGCCAATATATTTTTCAATTTTTTCCTCTGATTTTATTAAAACTGGGAAAGCAAGATCCTACAGGAGGAGAAACCACAGGTTAACAGTCCAGTGCGTTTTAAAATGTTGATCTAATTAAACTAATATTATCTTCCACATGTCCTAAATTACACAGTTCTTGGATATATGGTTTTTTGAATATATGCTGTACCCTCCACCCTCCCTTTATACCTGTCCCCCATTAAAGTGATACCGTGTAACTTTTGAACCCAATAATGTTCGCCAAATATAATGATCACCATTATTGAGAAAAAATTCTAAAATTATTATTAATGTAAGTAACTATAGCTGATTTCTGCAGTCAATATAGATACTACTGACGATGGCGGAAGGTTGCTTTCTGAGGGGGCTGCCGTTCTCACAAAAACCAGGCATTGTAGGCTTCTCAGGAGCGGGCCGTCTCTCATTGGATATCATGTATCCTGGAGTGCTTTGATTCATGGGTTGATGACTTAAAAAAACAGCTTTTCAAAGTGGTCTGCAACACTTTTATAAAACACAGACTGAGACTGTTTCATTTTGAGATAGTTGTGGCGCCTGTGGGAAGTTACAGGTTTAGTGCCCATAGTGGCCAAAAGTTACACGGTATAACTTTAAGTTCCCTTTTAGTTACGGATGATCAACTTGTTCTGCTTAGTTTAAACAGTCTTGACTGCAGCCTCACTCAGCAGGAGTCTCCCTACAAACAATAATGTCAGATCACTGTAATTTATTTCAATGACAGCTTTCACCTAAACACTTGTATAAGTGGCCACGATCTCCCCCGTTTTTTTATAGGGTCTGTTCAGCTGCTCAGTAGAACCACCACGGCTTCCTCACAAACCCCCTCCACAATGTCTCCATCAGGTAAAACATGGACTACTTCTGCTTTGCACTGCCTCTTAACAAAAATGGGAGGTTTGGACAAAGATGTGGATGTTGTTGATCCATGTTACATTCTTTATGAATATGAGTTGCTGCAATTCAACCGGTAACATTACAGTATGAGGTCAGATTCTGTTTGCTGTTTTCAAATTTGTGCTCATGTGCCCCTTTGTAACACTGAGCACCTGCCCCTCCAGAGGTCTCTGCACGGGCCTGCAGGCTACTGCTAGCTGTGATCTGTCAAAATGAATGGGAAGTTCATTCTATGGACATTAAATCTGCTTTTCTGCAGGGAATGGGACTCTCAAGAGACATTTACATTCGTCCCCCATCTGAGGCAGATGTGGACAATGTTTTGTGGAAGCTAAAAAAATGTGTGTATGGACTTGCAGACGCTTCCCTCTACTGGTACAACAAGGTCAAAGAACTCCTACTAAGCACTGGTGGTAAAATGTCACAAGTTGATCCTGCTGTGTTTTACTGGCAGAATGAGCAGTCTGAAGTCACAGGAGTTTTAGCATGTCATGTGGATGATTTCCTGTGGGCAGGTTCGGAGCACTTTGTAGCCATTGTTATTCATGTACTCAAGTCTGCTTTTCATGTGGGTCGTGAAGAACATGAGAGCTTTTCATATGTGGGAATGGACATTGCCACTGTCAACAACTTTATACAGGTGCATCAACACAGTTACATTGACAACTTGCAACCAGCTCTTTTACAGGCAGAACGTGCTGTACAAAGAGATGCTTCACTAAGTGAAACAGAAAAAAAATCAGCTCAGGTCTAAGATAGGACAGATTTTGTGGGTTGCGAAACAAACAAGACCAGATGTTATGTTTGACGTTTGTAACCTGGCGTCCAACATTAAAAATGCCACAGTTCAGTCCATACATGACGTAAACAAAGTGATCCGCAAACTCAAGTCAGAGAAGGTCACACTTAGGTTCCAACACTTGGACAACAGTGAGGATTTAAGTCTAGTTGTCTTCAGTGATGCTTCACTGGGCAATCTTCCAGACGGAGGTACACAGGGAGGGGTTTTCATTGTCCTCATGGGGAAAACTGGAAGATTTTCCCCCTCTGTTTTGGCAATCTAAGAAAATACGACGTGTAGTGAGAAGTACATTAGCAGGAGAAACCCTTGCCATGTCGGATGGTATTGATAATGCTATGTTCTTGGCTACACTGTATTCTGAGCCCACCACGGGTAAAGCTAACACAAATAAGCTGCCCCTTATCTGTGTCACTGATAACCACTCCCTGTTTGGTGCTCTTAAATCTACAAAACAGGTCACAGAAAAAAGACTAAGGTTAGAAATGAGCAGTATTAAAGAACTTCTACAGACTGAGAAAATCAAAGAGTTGTGTTGGTCAGATGCAAAGTCCCAACTCGCTGACTGTTTGACTAAAAAAGGTGCCTCACCCCTTGTACTCCTTAAGGCACTAGATGAGGGGATATGGGTGCAATGAAGTTATTTGCACTGTGTGTGTATTAAAGGTTGAATATGGAATACGGACAGAACAGCGACATCACGTGTGTCTAGGTTGTAGTTGCAACGGCAGAAAAACAACTCCAGCCGCTGGGATGCCAGGCTCGCTGCCGATACGCAAGTGACCAACAGTCTGCAGCATGTCCAACAAGTAAAGCAGAGGAGTTTGTAACTGACGGCTAACGTTAGCCATGTTAGCAAACAAGCTAGCTTACCGATCCAGCAGGAAAGTCGCCATTTCAGTGCTTTTCTCCGTGGAAAACGTTTATGTGGGTCCATTTAGTGAAGTCTTCACCTAAATTTACTCCAGGTTTTGCTCTTCTCAGGTCACTCCTCCTCAGAAACAGATAACAATATCTCCAGGGCTCTGAAGCAGCTGCTTCACTGGTCGTCTCTACGGTTTTCCCCTGTACAAGCCTGACTATGACCGAAATATTGTTGCCACACAGAGATCATATTTGGCAACCTGCAATGGCGGCGTGTATTGGCTTATAGACGTAAATAAAATGCCATTATCGAACCCGTAAAAAAATATTTTATAATTATTTTTAGGCTAAATATAATTTTTCTGGGGAAATGTTGTACTTTCATTCTGTACACCCCCAAACGACCTGTGGAGGTATTATTTTTGAAAAAATATAGCTTTTAATAAAAATGTTCCATATTCAACCTTTAAATGTATGCAGGTTTTTTTTTTTTTTTGTTATGAAGTTTCTGTTTCCATAAGCACACTGAAGAAACTACTTTAATATGTAGTAGAGTTATGTTTTTTTTTTAAGAAAGAGGGAGATTGTTGGCTTCCTGTTCAGAAATGTGATGTACTTCCTGTTCGGGACGGAGGTGTAGGTGGAAAGGCTGTAATGGCGGCGGAGAAATAAAAAGTTAAAGAAAGATACAGACGTCATGTTTGTTGGACTTTTTCAGGCTAAACCTAAAAGGCGATGCGACCGGGGCCATGTTGGGATTTGTGTACAGCTTCTTTTTGGCTCCTTGTTCTTTATCCTGACATTGGGTGAAAGTTTACGAAATGCATGTTTTGGGTTCTGTAGATTTATAAAGAAACTGTTGAAAGTTTATGCCTTTCAGCCTGCCAGCTTACATGTGTTTACACACGTCAGCTTAAGCTACACGGTGAGTATGTTAAAACCCATTTTATGTTAAAAGCAGTCCAGCCTAGAGAGGGATTTATGTTTATTTATATATATATAAATAAGGGTAAGGGTATATTATATATATATATATATATATATATATATATATATACAGTATATACAGTATATATATTGTGTGTGTGTGTGTGTGTGTGTGTGTGTGTGTGTATTTTAAAAGCAGAATAAGTAGATAAATAGGTTCAAATGTGCTAAATACCAGTAATTTATAGTGTGAACTGTGACATGGACAACGTTAATTAGAAAAGACATTTGAAATGCTATACATGAAGGAAATGTGTATTTTACTTTACAAAAGAGTTGTAGAACAATAAAATGAAAATACATGACACTGTATAAGTAGGTATGGCAGAAGCGAAGCACAGAGAAACTTCTCGTCACCTGTCTCATCATTTTTCTGTATTTCACAGAACATTTAATCTGCTTAACAGGCCCCAAACTTGGGTCTGTTACAATATTATTTATTTTAGCATACTTGTTCTACTTTGGACCCCACAGTTTGGGAAAGGCTGGTGTAGGTTATCATTTACACACAATAGCTCTCATTTATCAAATCCGCGTGGAAATAAGATCATTTTACAGTCAGATGTGAGCTTAACGATTGGATCCACGTGGGATTTTTGAAACGTTCGTATCTGACCAATTTCATTGTATGAAATCTTCATTGTATGAGTCTTGGTAAATTCAACTTATATCCATATTAAATCTTGCCCAGCTGGAGCCATCTGGAAAGGAGGATGGCGGGCTGGGTCGAAGAACGAGAGCACCCCTAAAACGGGACAATGGAGGTGGGAGCACAGAGCCATACACATGAGATGATTGGCAGAAGCAGACTGTGAGGGATGGATGGAGGAAAGGGAGGACCGGAGGGATGCGGGAGCAGCAAGATGGCACGGAGAGGAGGAGGCTTTGTCAGGAAACAGCCGCATCTTGGGGGCTGTGCTCTGGGCCTGATGGGTGGGGCAACACTACAGGCCAACCGGCCAGGGAGAGCTGTGAAGGAATGAAGGATGGGTCCAGGGTAGGAGGGGAGACGCCTCCTGCGTATATTTTTTTAGTATTCATTTAGTGTATTTTAACACCGCTTTTCTTTGACCACTTGTTTTAATAAAGCATTTGGAACTGCATTCTGGTCTCCCCCTGCAGCCTTGTAGGTCTAAAGAACCGTGACCATGAACCCGCTGGTCTGCTGTGTGACATCTGCCTTGATTCCAGCAGCAGTTACACTGGAAACCAGCACTGCTCCCAGTCACGAGCACACTTAATAAATCCCCATTTAACTTATAATTGCAGGTTACATACTTTTTAACTTTACAGTTCTTCGTGTGCATGTGCTCTCTCACGGATTCCTTCCATGGTCCAAACACATAATATCAGGCCGACTGAGTCTCTAAATTCATGCAATGAGTGAGTGTGAGTCTGATTGAATGTTTGTCGCTCTGTGTTGGTTCTGAGATGGACCAGGAGCAGCTCCAGCTCCCCTCACAACCCTGCATCTCAATAATCCGTTATCTCGAGTTAATGAGATAATTATCTCAAGAAGACCAAGTCTGTTATCTCGAGATAACAAGATGATTTTGTTTTGTTGAGATATCAAGATAGTTATCTCACGATCATGAGAAAAGAGTGTTTAAAAAAATAGCCTATATCATGTTATCATACATCATAAACATCATAATCCTGTGTCTGTACATTTTATGAAAGAAATTGCTTGTATTGGGGATCTAAGTGATAGAAAATGTCATTTAGCTGATGTACAGCCATTTACTGCAACCAAAACAGTAAATTCACTGGAAGATGCCAGTTAACCTCTGGAGAGTTTCCTTGTGGGCTTTTACAGTTCAAACTTCTTCTCACTCATGGTTTGAAAATGTCTAGAATAAGGTAAAGCTCTTTGAAGGCCTTAATACATCGTTAGATTTCAGTTTATTTAAATTTCAACTTATTTACAGGATAAACCCATAGAGATGAATCATCTCGTTTTCAAGGGGATCCTAAATATTTTCCCACAAAATAAGGCAAAACAGATGAACAAGACGGCTGCAGAGGAACAAGCAGATGTTGGACAGTATATACAAACACAAACATAAGAGAAAGAAAAAATAAGTAAATACCAACAAATGTGCACACACAAACCAATCAGACCATTCACACAATCAGATAAAGATCTCTAAAAAAAAAAAAAAAAAAAAAAAAAAAAAAGAGAAGGAAAAAAAGAGTCAAAAACACATACATTTTGAAGGTGGCGAGCAAGGCTATTTTTAAACACATAAGCAGAAGTTGTGGAACATATTGAGGATGGAAGATTGTTCCAGTTGGAGGGTGCCTTAAATCTAGAAATGAACATTTTCCAATATCGAGGCACAACAAAAAACACTTGTGTTGCATGTCTTAAACTATAAGAAGAGCTAAAAGGAATTAAACATTGTTTTAAGTATTCTGGATAACTAAGATTAATGCATTTGAAAATAAATAATAACCAATGAAATTGTCATCTGCAGGATGGAATGAACCAGGACAGTTGTTGATAAAACTGACAGTGAGCTCTGAAAGGACGGCGTAGAACAACCAACACAAACTATATACAACACTAAGTGACTAGATTAGTGGCTGTAGTGTTTTGATAAATTATGTCGCTATAATCTGGAATTGGCAGTAGGCTAATAATTGTGTGACGATCAAAGATGTTAAAAGTTGTGCTGGAAAATGTGAAATGATCTTTAATATTTAGTTCACTAAACAAAGAGACATGTAGAGCATTTTGTAAGCATTTCTGAATCCAAAGTGCAAGTAAACAGATTTCAAAACGATGTTTTTTGTTAAACAGAAATACTTTACACTGATCTAAAGCTGAACAATGCACTATATATCACACTGTCACGGTTTCTGGGTTCTTGGTTTGTTTTTTCTGATTAATAGTCCTGTTTTATTTAGACTGTTCATTTGATTTCAGCCATATGTCCTCAACCCGTCTGAGAGCGAGGGATAGTAGACGAGGAAGGATTTCTGTTCTTCCTGTTCTTTGTAACTGCAAAATTCAAGGATAGGTATACAATGTTTGCTTTAATTACTTTTTGTTAAAAATCTTTTTTCTTCATTTTGATTTTTTTTTTCATGAAAGGAAACGATCTATTCGTTATTTCATATGATGAATGACTGGGTGTCATTGGACAATCCTGTAAACTGCGATCATCCTTTAACTAAAGAGTTCAACATGTTATGACTTAAATACTTTATTTTCTTTTCTCTTGTGTATTTTTTTATCATGAAAACATAACCGCTTTCTGATTTAATCATTGCTCAACGTCTGTTTACCTCATCAGAGGCAGTTTGTGTCCTCTCTCTGCTGCTCTCATGGCGCCATCTTGTGGCCTTCATTCGGACCTGCAAGCAGAAATGAAGGAAAAGTCCAGGAAGTTTAAAAGTGAAAGAAGTTTGACGGAGGAAACTTGACGGAGCCTCGACTAAACCGTGCCGGCGGATTAATATTTAAACAACATCCATTTACAAACTCTGATAAAGAGCAAGTTTTGTGCTCGAGTCTTTGCCAGGTCCCGTTTCTGTAAACCTCCATGAACTGAAAGAAATATGAGGTTCATAACGCTTTCTGTGGTGAAGCTGGACTTCAAAACTGCAGCTCAGGTAAGTGTTTATGTGTGGAAGGACAAAGGAAGGCCCGGCCAGTTTAATTTGATAAGGTTTTAATTTGAGTTAACCATTTTACTTAAAATGTGCGGGAGTCACTTAAACTTGGGACCGTTTCCCCAGCTACCCACCTTTCCTCATGTTATCATTTTGTCTGCAAAGCTGCGCCGTGTGGTTGCATTAGTTAGTCTGTCTCATCCTGTCTGTGTTTATGTCTTTGTGGGTCTTGGACAGATTGTAGCTACTGGAATAACGAATTTCCCACGGGGATCAATAAAGAATCTTTGATTTAATTTGATTTGAAACGTGAAGTTATCAGAGCACCAACGTGCCTGAATAAAAGATAATTGTATCATTAACAGAGACTCACTTATACTTGCGTAACTACTTCTGTCATGATTGCTACTCTGTATAGGAGGACAAACTGGAAAAACAGCTAACTAGCTAGAAACCAGCCAAAGCACACCTGAGACCAGCTACAGCAGCCTATCTAGCTGATCTCAGGCGTGTTTTGGCCACATTTTTGCTTAGTCAAGTTGTTGTTGTTGTTTGTGGTGGTGTTTTTTTTCAGCAGGGTAGATCTTTTTATTAGCTCACTGTGTGAGCTAATGAAAGACAAAGATTTTCTCTTGTCATGAGTGTTCTCATTCATCACTTATTAATGTGAATGTTAGAGTTCATCCATTTTTGTGTCTGAGGTTGCAGCTTTTGGACAGAGAATCTGAAATATAATTATTTATCTATGAAGTGTAAAGACATATTTTCTGTGTGCACTATAGCTGTTCTTCCTTGTGCTTAAAACAAACAGCAGTACATCACTGTCTCAATGGGATATCATCGGACAGAAAACATTAAAATGTGATACTGTATTCGGTATTCTTTGACAAATTGTCGATTACTTGGTCTTACAGTTTGGCTTCTTTTTCTGTTTTTTTCCCTTTTTGTTTCTCTTGTGATCAGGAAAATCACAGCTTAAGGCTTTACAGCTGATGAAGTGTCAGAATTGGAGTCCTTCCACACTGATATGCAAGTCAGTCTCCAAGATACATTGCAGTCTGCCTGTACAGGTTTGATTCTTTCCACACAAATAAGTTCTTTACCTGTCTAACTGACTTTTAAACATTTTATTCACTTTATTTTTAGTTAGTGAACTGTCAGTAGTTTGAACCTGTCGACAGATGAAGGTACAAACATTGACCGATACAGTAAACAACACATCCCATACAGTATAACAGAATTTCCCAAGCTTCATGGTACATTCATGTAAAGAAAGTAGTCAATAATTCTGGGCTCAGGAGGGTGGCCGTGCCGACAAGGCGACTGGGGGTTGCAGTGGTGGGGGGCTCGATGTCAGGACGGAGGCCGTGCAGACTGGAGGCAGGGGTCGGGGGACAACTGGGAGCCCTGAAGCATGATCAACCTCTCCAGGGATGGAGCCAAGAAGGAGCCAGAACTGGGGGAGGATGGGCGTCCTGGCCTGGGATTCAGGCGATGAAGGGGAGCTGGGGGGAGATGTCTATCTTTAGCTCCATTTCCACCAGCGGGTCTGGGTCGGGTCGGGCTGGATCGGTCCACATTTTTTTGCGTCTCCACAGATAAAAACGGACGGCAACCCTTATATCCAACCCGACCCGGCCTGCTTTTTTGGTTCCCATAAAAGCGGGGGTACCGATCTAACTGATCCCAACCGAAGAGGTGCAGCTAATACACAGTAATCCGTTGATTCATTGAAAAATCCATCATTTCCCGCGTGACCCGTGACTCCTTTTGTTTCTGTCACATGTGGTGCGGTGCTTTTGGTTAAAGGGTGTTGCACGGCGATGATGTCATGTGATCATGTAGCAGCGCTATCCTCCGCCTCCAGGGTAAAGGCACAGTTTTCTGTGTGGACGCAATGTGAAATCAACATACCGAAACCCCCCACCGGCCTGGCCCGACCCGACCCAGAACCGCTGGTGGAAACGGGGCTTTTGTGGCTGCTGAGGTGGAGCATCCATATTGACTCCCTTGGAGGTTGGATGAGGGACATTACACTGGACCCCCCTGGTGATGACCACACCAGATTGCACAGAAACAAGGAAGCCGTGTGGTGAGGAGGACCAAAGAGCCAAGCTGGGGTCCAGCCAGCACAGAGATGGCAGGCTCACCCCTTATAAGTGATGGTAGTTTGATGGCAAGCCTGGTCCCCCAGAAAGGAGACTTCTCATCTGGAATGGCTTCTGCCTTGTTGTGGGGATGAGAGACCAAATGGGATCTCCTGGAAACCTTCTTCTTCCTGGGGGCACTCCTGGACTGGCCAAAATAAGGATCAGGCCACACAGGAAGATTCTTTGTAGCCTCCTGCCTGGAATATTGTCACAGGTTGTAGAATGGGTGGAGCCAAAGGCAGGAGGCAGGCAGGTGCAGGAAAGAAGGTTTATTTAACAACTAAAGAACAGGGCAGGCAAACTAAAACAGAACAGGCTTACTGGGAGGACACTGGGGAAACAATGGCAAAGTTTTTTAGAGAAAAGATGGCGATGATCTGGCAGGAAACAACAGAAACCA
>JALJCO010000407.1:0-27400 GCA_023101725.1 Atherinomorus stipes
TAGATAGATATATATATATATGTTTATATAGGCACTGGACAATTGACCAGGAAATAACGCTATGTCATCATTGCCTGCCTCATGGGTTAATGTGAGTAATATGATGGTTTACTGACCTTATACTATCAACAACATTGTCTTTATATTATAAAAATCTAATTTTGCAATCTCAATGTCAGTCTAAATGGATTTCTAAATGTCATTATGGAGTAGACAATTTCCACCACAATGTTCAGTGAGCTGTGCCAGCATATCACCTCATTTAATTGTAAGCTGAATGAAGCATAAAATATCTTGTGTTAATTAAAAACACTTTTTTCTCAATAGCTAACAGTTGATTATTAGCTACTGTCAGTAAATGATAAACTGTCAACAAATATCACCCAGTAACAATGATACTCTAATGACATCCTCATCACCTATGATTTATTTAGCATCTGAATATATTTGGACAGGATTTGAACTCATTTCCTTATGCATGTCATTTTCAAAATCAGTTCAGATTTTAGTATAATATCAAACAGTTAGTGAGCCACTATCAAAAGGAGTTCAATTACTGATGTACACCATAGCCTTCTCATCTACAGACAGTTAGATACTTCTCTGGCTCACCTATTGCAATTATCTTTAAGTGCCTAAGAAAATCTAAAAACGAAACTAAAATAAGCTGGCAAATGAAAGTTGCTGAAGTGAAAGTTATTCAGACAGGTATGACTGATATAAGCACTTTTCAGATAAAGCATAGAAGCGCAGACAAACTGGGATCCACATGCAAAATGCACTTTAAAATGTGGTAAAAATCGGCTCAGACCGGCCAACAGGTACTGATGGAGAGCTGATGAAGCCTCTGGTGTGTATGTACTTGTGTAATAAGCTTAAACTTGCACCATCCTCTAATCCTGTTATTCTGTACAACTCAATAAAGTATGAACAAGGTGATGTGATAAAAACCAGTATTGTAATGGCCAAATTATTGTTTCATAAAAACAATCATAAATCAGGTGTAAAAATATAATGTAAGAAATGCAATTTATTTAACTTTATTAAGTCTGTACTGTTTTCAAGTACCAGTAGGCTGACTCCATACTCAACAAGCCATACCATAGTTATAAACTTCCTCCCACAAGTTGAATAATCTGAATGTAGATACAAACAACATGAAAATCAGTGCTGCTTAATTATATAGCTGTTTGTAAACTCAGTAACCTGTTACAGCATCATAGGACGTGATAATAGTTAAATCATTCAAACACCATACAGGTCTAAACAGCTACATGCTGTGATGTCATGTTGTAGTTCCAATCTTCATCACAGATTAATTTCTGTAAATGACTGAAATGCAGTGAATTAAAATCATTTTTGGAACAGAAATGTTTTCGGGTTTTTTTAATCTCTCGATAAAGCCATGTCATTTAGTGGACTTGTTCTAGTCATATAGTTCAAATCTAAGACAAAGTGCTGATGTAAATAAAACCAACAAGAAAACTGGATCCATTTTACCTCTCAGGCTACTGCAATGAGAGGAGATTCAGATGTGATATTTTTAACACGTGATTTTCTTGCTTTTGGTTTTTATGTCTGTTTTAAAGTTTGGTAGGCTATAGCCCCCCCCCCCCTGGTGAAAACTACACCAGCCGCCACTGCCTCATATCAAAATTAACCCACCTCTATATTGCAGTGCCAACAAAGCAATGCAATATAGAGGTGGATGTAACATAATATGGAATATTCGGTGATGCAATATCTTTAGCATTGAAAAATCCTGCTTAAAACAATGTTTATGATTTATCACTGATAAATGGAATCTCAGGAAAGGCACCAGCACTAATAACTGGAAGATGAAAACCATAATTAAATGGCTTATCATGTGAATATTATATGAGAAAACAAATGCAAGAAAAATGAAAGGATGCATGTTAAAGGTTAGGCATATTCAGTCTCTTGATGACAGTCTGAAATTTAACAGACTACAGTTCAACCATGACTGTTCATGTGTTCCTTCTTCAGCTATTTTTTTTCATCTGTGTCAGTCACGCTGCTTTCACCCACCAGATGTCTTCAGATTTCCTTCTGTCTCCTTCTGCAGGCTCTCATACCCATCACACCTGTTTTCCAGTTCCCAATTAACCCTCAGTGTACATATACCCTCCATTTTGAATAAAGTATTTTGTGCAAGGTGTGTGAAAAGTGTGTTATTAATTTTTTTCTTTGCTCTACTTGAAAAAAAAACATTATTAACAGCTAAGACAAAATGATTCATGAGACATAAACAAGGAATGTTATTTCACTTGTTCTTTAAATCATGTTGTTAAGTTTTTATTTTGCTCTGTTCTTTTTAGTTTTTCAAGGTTTTTGTTTGTTTTCTTGTTACATTTTGAGAATAGAAACTGTAAATGAACCAGGCATTATAAGCTGCAGCTGCAGAGCAACAACAGACACATTATTTTTGTTCTTCCTACAGTACCAACCAAATAATTATTTTTTATTTGTTTCTTTTTTGGGGGGGGGGGGCTGAGTAAAGCACCAAATTGTCGCTGTCTGATTATTTGTCCCTGATTGTGTCTACACCCGGTTTCTCCTTCCTGTTGCATAAAATGTCAGAAAATTCAAGTTTTCAGGTCTTTCCCTCCTGCATTTCCAATTTATTAGCTTCCATACAAAATATAATTTATTATAACTGGAACATGAAAAGGAAGTTTATCATGAATAATTCCATCCCAAAGAAAGAGAGAAGACACCATGAGACCTTACGACTAATATGAAGAAAGATTGTCCTCACTACTGACTTTCATGTAAATAAAAACTTACTGTTCATTCAAAGTAGTGATGCTGTTCTGTAAATGGTCACATTTTAAACTTTCGTCTTGCTTCTAAGTAGGGATGTAACGATATCCACATCTCACGGTACGATATTATCTCAATATGAACCTCACGATACGATATTTATCTCGATATTGTGGGAGGCTCACGATAACAATAATGATGGTATAAAATGCTTTGATGAGTCATTGTTACAATAGTTATAGTCAATATCAAGGTTATGACATTTTGACCTGCCTGAAAAACTTTTGCTGAAGCTGAAATTCAAGTAAAAATCCAAAATATTTATTGAAGACAGCTCAGGTACTATATTAAATAAACTCAACCAGGCAATAAAACAGCCTATTTACTAAGTAAAAAAAAGACCCAGGCACAAAGAAACTGCCTCGTCTTTAGTAGTCAATAAATTCAAAATAAGTAAGTCCGCCTGTCTGTCAGTGGTCAGTCATATGTATGAACTTCTACACCAGGGGTAGGCAACTCCGGTCCTCGAGGGCCGGCATCCTGCTGGTCTTCAGGGCTTCCCTGCTTCAACACACCACCTGATGTCCAGAGCTTGGCTGCACAAGTCTGCTAATTACCCATTGATTGAAGTCAGGTGTGTTGCAGCAGGAAAAGTTCTAATACCTAGCACCGTGATGTCGACAATCAGCTGATCAGATGCTCTTCTGCATCCGCTGCTGCAGGTTAAACGGAGAGTTTTAATGAACAGCTGATCGAGGTGGTGAAAAAATACGAAAATGTGTACAGCACGCGAGGCGTTTGATACACGGACATCACCGCATGCACAGCCCCCCCGGACCAAGTTCGTCATTAAATATAAACTCACCAAGTCAACACGGCGGTCTCCGCGGCGTCACGGCTGAAACTCCTCACGGAGGGATAACCGGACCAAAACAAACTTTCTTGTCCCTGCGGCCTCCAGAACAGGAACAAAGTTCTCGCTTCTCGTGAAGAATAATAGCTGTTTCCATCCTCGTGTATATCCATGCTGTATTCACCGGACTGCCTTTCACCTTGTTTTTCCTGTGCGTGGGGGCTGCGTGTGCTCCCATTGGCTCAAAAGAGCGCACTGGCAGCAAAGGATCATGGTCTATGTAGTTTAGTACGTTACACTACGCATAGAGCGGACTGAAAACTATTATTTTTGTCTCAAGAGATGCGCTGTTTCATACCGTGACAAGACCACGACGATATCGCGGCAGTTTACCTCCGGCGATATCGCGATATCGCGATATCGACAATATCATTACATCTCTACTTCTAAGCATCATAGTACTAACTTAGCTGCAGAAAGAACTTCCCTTGTTTACTAAAACCATGAAAACATGTTCACACATCTCACACAGGCTTTGCCCTCTACTGGACTCTATGGGTAAAGTAGGCAAAGCCTGATATATGTACTCCCTGATGCGGGAGAGGCCCCGCACACTGACCACGCCAGCTACCGATTAGGTACCAAAACCCAGTCAACACTTTATTATTCTTATCCACATATGAAGTGATGATGGGTCCAACTTCATCCCAGTTAGCAGCACCTGGCTAGGCTGGATGAAGCTGTGGCCTAACCTCACAGGGGTTTAAACCATGACCACCTGTACACCTCATTGACCATGTCCGGCAGAGCACAGTCCAATGCAGGTGCATAATGCCCAGTTGGGATCAAGCATAAGAAATACTTGACACACCCTTCCTCTCACAGGTCCTGTGACCCTGTGGTGAGCACAGACCTGGAGAAGAAGCCTGACACATCCAAGAGATAGAACCTGATGAACGGGCAGGGTGAAGACCACAATGCCTCCGTACATATGTCCTCAACACTCGCACCACTGAACAGAGCCATAGATAATGCCACACTTCTTGTGGAGTGCTCCCGAGCCATAGTGGGCGGCTCTTGACCTGCTTGAGTGTAGGCTGAGAAAATACATTCACACAGCCACCTCGTCAACAGTTTCCTGGACAGGGCTCTGTTAGCCATCCCGCCATGAACAGCTGGTCGGTGTTCCTGATAGTGGCCATTCAGTTGACAAGCATGTCGACGCACGCATAGGACATAGGAGATGTGGTTTTGCCTCCCTAGAATCCTCATGAGGTAAAAAGCCTCCAGTTGGATGATTCTGGACCGAAATGAGCTCCTTATGTTCTAGGAACAAAGGAGAGGTTTAGTCTTTGGACGACACCACTGCAGTCCGTACGAAGGAGTAAACAACTCAGGTGGAATGGCAGGGCACACATTTTGCTCACTCTCTTGGCTGACGTCAGAACAAGAAGCAATGCTGTCTTGATGATGGGCATGATGATGGGCACGATGGCATGATGAGATGGCTGCAACGTGACTCAAGAGTCATGTGAGACAGCCCTCTATCACCCAAAAACTGTAGAAAGGAAAGAATGTGCCCCACTGAACATGTCAATGGATCTACTTTCCTCTCTTCGCACCAATGCCGAAAACCCAACCACTTAGCCCTGTAACAGGCAGTGGTAGATCCAGCCCCAGCCGCTTAGATGGTTTTCACCATCTGAGAAGTCAACCCAGCCTGTATTAGCATGTCTCTTTAGAGGTCAGACTTGAAGTGGCTGACTCAGGATCAGCAGCACTTGAACTGCCCCTGCCTCCTGTGACAATGCCCCCTGGTACTGGGGGCCAGGCCATGGTGGAGCCATAAACATTGTGGTCAGCTGCGCGTACTACGGAGCTGAACAGCAGCCGGGAGCCACCAGGGTGGCCCTCGGCCGCTCCACTCTCACTATCTCTAGAAGCTGGGGGATGAAGCAGAGGGGGGAGAAGGCATAAAGTAGCCTTCTTGGCAATGGAGCGTATGCAAACGTGTCCACCCCCAAGGGTGGGTGGTCCTGCGGACTAAAGACAACCAATGGGAGCAATGGGTGTTTGATCTGTTGGCAAACAGATCCCCTGTTGCCTTCCCGAATTGTGTCCAGATCTGCTGTACCACTTCTGGTTGCAGTCTCCAGTCATCTTTCAGGGAGCTGCCCCTGTTCTGGATTCCTGGAACATGGAGGGCTCTCAGAGATAGCAGGTGCTCTGAGGCCCATTACCACAGATTCTTTGCCACCGTTAACAGGGCTGGTCTGTTGATGTAAGCAACTGTGGTGCGTTTTTTGGTCCTCACCAACACTTGTCTCCCCATCAACAGGTGACTGAAGTGTTGGAGAACCAGGAAAACTGCCTGTAAATCGAGGAAGTTGATGTGATGGTCCTCCCTTGGAGGCCACACATCACGTATCGCTCTCCCCAGGTAGGTGCCTCCCCACTCCATCAGGGAGGCATCCGTCACTCGCCCTAGTGGTTTCCCAGTCAACAACTGTTGTGAGGATCCCTAGCACTGCAGGCTGTCCTGCACTGATAGGGGGACCGTCACTAGCCAACACCTTTGACGTTTGAGGTCTAAGCGCAGGCTGCTGAACTATGTTTGTAGGAAGCGCATGTGCAGCAGTCCAGCCGGGTGGGCTGGCGCCATGTGCCCCAGTGCCTGCATAACAGTCAACAGACAAGGCTGTGACACGTGGACCCTGTTGCAGCTAGAATCTACTGCTGTAGAGCCGTCCATCGGGACTCCAACAGTGTGGCTCTCAGGCTGACAGAATTGAGCACAATCCTTAAGTACTCGGCCTGGGGCTCTGGGGGGCTCTTCTCCCAGGTCATGGCAAATCCCAGCTTGGTCAGGGGAAGTATCAACTGAGCTGTGTGGAACATTGCCCATTGTCTCGACCTGGCCATCACAATGAGGTCATCCAGAAGACCCTCATCCCTTGGCTTCGTAGCAGTTGTAGTGCTGCGTCCACACATTTGCTGAACGTACAAGGGGCCAGGGAATAGCCAAACAGGAGCTTGTTGTATTCATAGCCTCTCCACTGGAATGCAAATGCAGAAATTTCCTGTGTTTTCTTGCCACCTAAACATAAAAATTAGCATCCTTTAAGTTGATAGTTGAGAACCAGTTGTTTGGTTGGATGAGTTACAGCAGTCTCTTTACAGTTAGCATGCGGAACGTCTTGCGACTGATACACGTGTTCAGGGCACAGAGATCCGGGATGGGTCTGTAGCCCCCTGACTTTTTAAGAAACCAAAAAGTATAGGGAGTAAAAACCCTGTTCCTTGTCGTGAGGAGGATAAACTGACACGGCCTGTTTTGATAGCAGGTCCTGAATTTCCCCCCACAAGGAACTATCTCTTGTAGAGAAGATAGATTCATCTCTTGTATGCCCCTGAAAAGTGGGGATGGCCTGCGGAAGTGGGGGGATTATCCAGATTGAGGGGCCTGTCCATAGTCACACCCAGGACATAGGGGCAAAGAAAAATTTAAAAAAAAAAAGGGGGGGGGGGGGGGGGGAGGGGGGAGAAGGTTTAGGAAGCTGTTAGGACCATTTCCGCCCCTCAACCCGCCAAAACCGGAATTCGGGAATTGGGCCCGGGGGGGACCGGGGGGAGGGGCCGGGGCGCCCCCCTGGCCGGTTAACCGAGCTCTAGTGCCAATTCATGAACGCACCTCTTTTGTCCGAGTCGGCAAGGTGTTTCCTGAACACACCACAACTGCCCGGCATCTCACAGGGTGGCGACACAGCTGCTGTTGGATTCACCCATGGAAATTACGGCTGGAAAACGTGTGGAGGACATTCTTAACATCCCACTGCTATTTACCCGAGATACAGCTCGTGTTAACCCGGCCTCTTCACTTAAAGGAATAGTTCACCCTCAGAATGATTTAACTTTATTTTCCACTTACCCTGATGGTGAGCAAGACTCTGGACCACTTTTTTAATATGTCAAATGCAGCCGGAGATCAGGAAGACTTCTCGTTCCCCTCAATGGAGTTCGCCAGGGTCCGAGCCAAAAAGGTCCATAAAAGTCCACAAAAAATTGTTAATATTCCTCCATACTGCTTGTCCCATGTAATCCAAGTGCCCTGAGTGGGTAGCGTCCAGAATTTACTTGAAACTACGCCATTTAGTATATTTTTAGAGTCGAAACAATACTACATCGCATGCCTAGCAAGCACGCCGATGCACGTTCACGAAACTACGGAAGCCACGGCAGACGGGATCGTGCATTCTCTTTTTCTTTCTTTCTTTCTTTTAGATCAATATCCAACCCCTCCTGTGTTTGTCCCGGTTTGTGTAGAACTCTCGCTCTCTCGGCACAATGTAAACAGTGAATTTCCTCCTCTACGCTTGCATTATCAGCAGAGTAGGCTCTGAACGCCGAAGCTTCCGTAGTTTCGTGACCGCGCATGTGCGCGCTTCATGGATGTAAACAATACTCCCTTTTAGGCTCCCTTTTACCGAATCGCAGGATATTATGCAGCACACAGTCTGTTAAAGGTAACGGAGAGAGATGTGGGTGGGATCATTCTTTTTTTTTTTTTTTTAACGCTTCATCACAATTGCATAAAAAAGCTGGACATGCATGTTTATTCTTTCACAATTCCTGCCTCTAGTCCCTTTAAGTTGTTGGGTGCCCCTAGCCTGGTACACCAGCCTAACCAACGCCATGTATGAGATACACGGCAAGTCAGTCTGGGTTCCCTCCATTGGGAAGTGATTTCCACTCCGGTAAAAAATTGACCAGACCAATCACAGTGCAGCAGTAGAATTATTAACAGGAACGTAAAACTCCTCCAATGTCTCCACCACTGTTTCTGCTCTGTTTTGGTGCTTAACTAACAGCTTGCGGGCCATAGTCACTTGACGTGCAACACAAACGCTTTCTCATATTAGCAGTCCAGCAATAAACAATGCTTACATGTAACAGAGTATTTATAATAATAAAACCAAACATTCTATGTTAATATACACAAGAAAATTACATTAAATAGAGAAGGAAAAACAACGTGTAAACGCTGACTTCCGGCGTTGCCATAGCAACATAGCAACAGAGTGCCTAACTACGCTTAAGGCCACCAGCTATAGTCACCTCCGAGTTTCTCTGATTGGTTCTCTCCGGTTCACTTTCCTCCTGTTAGTCCCGCCTTTCGTCTCGCATTGGAAATCAGTCTCCAGCAGAGGGAACCCAGACTGACTTGCCGTCTATCTCATACTAGGACTTTGATTCCGAACTTCGTTATTCGAATATAATTCGAACATTAAAAAAATAAACGAAGTTCGAACTGATAATTATATTCAAACCTGTTATGGGTATTACTTTTTATCAATGTGTTAGAATGTAAACGTTTTCAACAGGGTTAATGCGCGACGCTTTCTAGAGAACTTCTGGTTAAGAAAGTAAGAGCATCCAGCACTGAGCAGGCGGATATAACAGTAGTATGATAATATAAAGCATCTTAAAGTTTCAGCGGCGTGAAGAGCTGACCTCGTCAGCCAAATAATATAATCCTACAATCAGTTTTCACACATTTCTCTTGGATGAACAACTACATAGATCGATAGTGAACATCAGGTCACACCGTGTCTGAGCTCCACACTTTATAGTCCAGGACGTCAGAGAGCCAAGTGAAGGAGGAGGAAGAAGCTGAAACTCGGCGCTGTTCTGGTTTTAATTCATTATAACAACTATTCTGTTGGTGAGAGAAGACTGTGCTTGGGAACATACAGCTGGACCAGAGCAGATGGAAACTGGAGAAGCAGTTCGTGCTCCTGTCTCGGAAAATGAGAAAGATACGTAGTAGCATAGTGGCTTATTAGCAAATCCAGCTAGTGCTAACCTAAGAAAATAATGTAAGTAGCAATGATTTATCTCAAAGAACAGTACGCTACAAATAGATTTATGTGTGAAAATGTGAGCTTAATATTCGTTCTTACTACACGGTGTCTTTATCAGACAAACACATGAATCTATTTGTGTCACTGTCTTCTGATTATGCTGCCTCCGAGCTACAGCTGTTAGCTAAGCACTTACCTCATCATGAGTAAAGTTGGTTATACAGCTTAAATTGCTTCACCTGCTTACTGGCAGAGCGTTTCTGTGCGTTTCTGATAAATCAGGTGCACATCATCCAAGATGATTTTTAACAGGTCTAAAAAAAAACGTGTAAAATGCCGTATTGTCCAGATGTAATGTGGCAGTTCTGAACTGGAAGTGATCGTCGGGTATATGTCCCGTCTGTTGAAGTTGAGAATCGCGACCGATGGAGCATTAACTGTGTCGTAACAGCATCTTCTGTTATATTCTACTCATTACATCTTCACTATGACACTGAATAATGTTGTTTGCTCATTAATAACAATTCTAACTCACCCAAATACTTTGAAAAGCCTTTCTTGCATGTAGTCCATTGACGTTGATAGAGCAACACTGCCCTCTGGTGGCCAAAATATGTACAACTCTAAGTTGATGCCAATACAAATTGAATGGTTAAATTACTATTAATAAATGTTCGTATATATTCGAACTTAGTTATGAAAAAACAAACGAACTTCAAATTGGATTTTGGATTTAAGTCAAAGCCCTATCTCATACATGGCGTTGGTCATGCTGGTGTACCAGGCTAGGGTGCTCAAGGACAGCTTCGGCCTCGGCGTGCTGCGGGCAGCGGGCTGAGGTGCGCTGTTGTCCTGTGCAGGGGCGTTGCTGAGGCCTGTCATCTGGGGTCAGTTATGGTTCAGCTGGGCGAGGGCCAACTTTTTTGTTTTTGTTTTGTTTTTTGGGTTCTTTTTTTTGGTGGGGGGGGGGGGTTAATACCAGCGATAACTCCTGTGACATGGTTTTGTAATCAGCCGCTGCGTCACCGTGGAGAGGGAGCCAAAGAGGCGGTCAGATGAGACCGGTGTAGTCAGGAGATCCTCGGTCTCTGCTAGGGAGGACAGTGAGACCCAGCCAGACGTGGTGAGAGCCAATGACTGACAGGGACATCAGGACAGCAGTAGAGACTCCCTAAATGAGGTTGTTCATCTGGCTGAAGAGTGACCGAGAAACTCCACAGTGTCAGAGGAGGGGGGGCATCACGGTGGAGAGAAGCTGCCGCTGCTATGCCTAGCACACCCTTGTCATTTGCTGCTGCTGCTAGCTGCGCACAGTATCCTTATCCTGCGGCAGCGGTGGCAGTGGTTTTCTGGACCCTGACCAGCCAGCTGATAAGGAGCACAGCCGAAGAGTCTTCGAGCGGGGGCACACCGGGAAAAACAGTCTCCGTTTGGCCCTGCACATGCAGGAAAGATGTCACACCTGTGACTGTCGCCTTGGTCTTCAGTGACTCCGGCCATGACATATTCACGCACTGCCAGACATCTGGAAGCGCTGAGGAGACAAAAACAGGTCGGGGGGGTTGAGGGGGCCATAAAACCCCTGGCAGAGATGGCTCACTGGCTTTGGGAGCAGTGGGAGGGGGGCAGGGGAAGCCATTGAGCCGTCAGCGAGAAAATTTTTCCTCCTCATCTCGCTAAGGCAGCAAGCCTGCAGCGGAAGCTGAGCAGGTCTGGTAGTCGATGTTGTCTCAGGCGGAGTGGAGGAGGTGAGCACTGGAGCGGCGACCTCCTCCTCCATGGCATCGTCCTCAGATTCCCACTCTTCCTCCTCACTGTTGTCAGGAGACACGGTGAGAAGAGCTCCACGGCCGGTGAAGTAGTCAGCTTGCTGCTGGTGGTGGATACTGGACATGTCTCTGCAGCTTGGGCAGGCCGGGCATTGATCTAGTCCAGCCATGGCATGCTTGCTCCTGAGAAGATGTTGTTCTTGGAGCGGCGACTCCATCCTAGGAGATGATGTGTCAGTGGGCACTCGCCAACACTGAAAGAAAAGGAATGAGGGCAGCTGGCGATGCACCTGCTTTTATACCCACGTAGACGCCCTACTGGCCGGCTACGTACATGAACATTTCAGTGGGCCATCGCGTGTAGGCGATTGGAGGAGAGTTGTACTCATTGAGTCCAGTAGTGGGAGAAGCCTGTGTAAGATATAACCTTTCTGTTCGTCACTTCCTTTTGTCAAAATAACTGTTAATCCTCTCATGCTGTTACTTTTATTTATGGTATATTTTTTTTTATTTTTTTTTTTTTTTTTTTTATTTTTTCTATCTGTTGCCAATTTCTTTCATTTTTTAAAATTTGTTTAAAAAATGTACTTTTTAATGCTTCCTCTGTACTCCGCTGCTTACTGTACTTGCCTTGCCTTTTACAAGCACATTAATATTGTCACAATACAACTTCATTAGGCAAATGTTTAATTTTGTCATAGTCATTCCGTAATTTTAAATATCTGTAACACCAATTAAAATCTCAACATCACAGCATGTACTGGAGATAAAGTTATACATCCTTACTACGACTCTCATCAGTCTAGAAAAGCAAGATTTTTCCATTCCTACTTTAGTTGAGTGTTCCTGTGGGGTGGCATTTATTGTTCTCATTAATTATTTGAACTATGGGAGTAGTTGAGTTATTATTAAAGCAGACACTAGCTAAAGGCATGGCAAACACAGTGTCCATTGTTAACTTCCTTTTCTGCATTTGTCTTTAATTATTGTTCTCATTTCATCCACAGAGAATGTACAGTCATTATGTTTGACTACCTGGTGCATTAACAGTTTAAAGGTTAATGACTTTCCATACTTCACTTCGAAAACAAATGAAATTGAAAGCCACTCTAATGCCTGCTATGAATAAATATAATTACGTTATCACATTAATTATTAGCTATTCATCTCAGATTCTGCAGTTTTGTCTTATGTCAACAAGTTGACCCTGTCTTAATTTGTTTATTCAGACAGGACTGATTAAGATCTTCCTCTAAATTCCTAGGGATATTCGTGTGTGGGAAACCGGGCTGGGTTGCTGAGACCCTCACGACTCAATTCGATTTAGATTCTTTGGGTGATGATTCAATATCAGTTCGATTCAATGTTGATTTAAATGCTTTGATATCGATTCAGTAAGAAGTTGAAACTCTGTTGTAAATTTTGTAAATTGTTAAATATTTATTTTCATGCCCATGTGAACATAAAGTATATTGTATGTCACCTCATATTTTTTGGTTATAAAACA
This sequence comes from Atherinomorus stipes, assembly GCA_023101725.1. Taxonomy (NCBI): domain Eukaryota; kingdom Metazoa; phylum Chordata; class Actinopteri; order Atheriniformes; family Atherinidae; genus Atherinomorus; species Atherinomorus stipes. The sequence continues at coordinate 12,775 of JALJCO010000407.1, forward strand.
TCTGAAAATAAAAGTGGTTGCCATTTTGGTGTTGTATGATCTAGCATGGCCTTCGTCCATACAACACAAATGAAATGCACAGTCCCCTGTAGAGAATACTCTATATTTGTAATGTTTATGACTATGTATATTTTCATGAGACCCACACAAGTCAAAGACAACAAGAATTTTGCCAAATGTCAATCAAAATTTTAGCATATTATTTGCATATCCATCCTTGTGTGTGCATAGCTTATACTTTCCCCCTCATTGTAACATCTGCTGTCTTCCCTCCCCAGCATCTCCACATATGTTTTCAGTTTATTTTAAAGTTTATTTTTCGCAAGCCCAAATATTGCAGGAAAATGTTGCATCTTGGGGTTGGACAACATATAGTAAAGTCACTTAGAATATATATTTTTAAACTGAGCTTATTGCCTGAAATTTCATTGAGCTGTCACACTAGCAAAAGATAAAACTTAGATATGTATAATGAGTGACATTGCCTATATTATCTGCTTCAGTTGTGGTTGGTGCAACACCTCCTTTGATCACCTGCAAGGTACAAAGAATATGAGGACTGGGGGGGGGGGGGGGGGGGTGAAGCTTTTGCAGGGAAAGGTTTAGCAACCGCTTCAATGTGAGTAGGCCAAAACTTATTTTTGAAGGGCCTAAAAGTTAAAAATGATTTTCCACATTTGTAAGAGCATTACTCTCCTTTTCCCTTTTTGTTTTAAACTTTATTAATGAATTTCCTCTCAGGGATCAATAAAGTATCTTTATCTTATCTTATCTTATTCTGACAATAAACATCCAGTGTATCCTCATAGTAAATTATCTCACATTGAAAATTGAAAAAGCGTTAAAAACTTAAGGAGAAAACTCTGTGTTTTAACATGCTTTTTTTCTTCAGTTTTAACTTTGATAAAGACATAGCAGGCACTGGAACTGGTGGAGGGCATGCAGAGGTCTGAAAAGGTGTGAAAGACCAAGAGAACTGCTGGCTGGAAGGGCAAACATGATCCCTGGTTTAACAGCAGGGAAGACTTCACAAACTCTGGAGTGCTACTGTTCTGACCTTCATGGAAGAATCATCAGAAGGAAAGTCTCTAGAATATAAAGTCAAAATTCAGTGCTGAATTTTGACTTGAGCTCGATTTCTAAATAATCGAGCCCAATGCATTTAGGAAATAAGCTGAAGTACTTACTTGCTTCAGTGACAAATGATGTTTCTTTCTTTCCTTTCTTTTTTTTTTTGGGGGGGGGGGGGGGGGGGGGGGTTGGAGTAGATTCCTTTAAACAGTTGTTGTTTATAGGCTTGTTTGAAAAAAAAAAAAAAAAAAAAAAACATAAATGGCCTCTAGGATAAGAATTAACTGTAGTCCTGGACAGCTGTTTTGCATGAACTGCCTTAAGAGGTAAATGCTGAATGCTGCACTGTGGCTTTCAAATTCCCCTGACCTGAACATTGAATAAGATTTGTGGACAGATCTCAAGAGAGATGTGAACACATGACACCTCAAGAACTGTACAGCACTACAGGGTTTTAGCAGATAAAATGGGTAAATTTTACAGAGCCCAAAGGAATATTGGCTTACTGTGAAATGCATTTAGAAGCTGTCATACTTTAGAAGCTGTCCTGTTTGTTAAAAATTAGTTGCCGGATCCGTTTTTTCCTTGTTAAGAATTTATAACCTTTAATCTCTGAAAAATCAGGATGTCTTTTACTAACTAGGTCCACATAACAGAAACCTAAAACTTTGGATGGAACCTAAGTTGTCAACCTTTTGCATTTCACTATATGCTGAGAAGGTGGTCTGCGTGTGCTGTTTTCTGTAGAAAATGTGTCAAATTAATTGAATGAAGCGTAAATGTGTCTTTCTATTCATATTGTGGTGCCCATGCAGTATGATAACTGAAACAGACTATTTTTCTAGCTGGAATCATTTCTTTCATTAATACAGAATGCCTAATGAAGTTTCACAGTTGTACATAGTTTGCTTGAAAATAATACTTTATTTGGCTCCTAATACTTGACTGATTTAACTGAAAGCTTCATGCTGGAATTAAATAACCTGAAACCTCCAGCAGGCTGTGCACACAGTGTGGGTGCACCTTTCAGTGAAGTGCAATGCATATTGTGCTCAGTGGTTACATATTGTAGTATGATTTTGTTTTTTTTTAAGCCAGTATTTATTGGTTGTAAAAATGTCTTTTTTTAACATCATTGAACATGTCGGCAAGGGGCAACTTTACCTAATTTCTGTAGCAGAAACCAACAGTTCTTGAGACTGAACAATTTTTTTCACCTCGCCTGCATTTAATAAACCACAGACAGGAACAACTACCAACAGCCATCTGATTTAAAAAACAATAACTTGTCCGGCATCTTGTGTGTTAATGCCATGTGCGGAGTTCAGAGAAATTGCTAAGACATCTTAGAGCCACTCAATAGCTGCACAGTTACCATGGCAATGCATGTACAAATTTAGTGTTCCGCACCACAGTATATATCTAGACCTAAAGCATAATGGAACAATTTTATGTGCCATTATCAAAGTAAAGCTTGTAGAGACTCAGACATTATTTCAATAGCATACAACGGAGGAGGAAGTGGGTGGGGGCTGCCATTGATTTATTGTGGAAACCTTTGAGCCAATATTTTAACTTCATAATGCAAATGTGATAGCTAGTATATCTACACTGCCTGGCTAAAAAGTATGCCAGCACCTGGATTTAACTATGCTAATAGGTACAAGCCTCCTACTGGATGATTGCTACATGGCCAATTATCTTTCAGTTATTTAACCTCAACTGATGCAGTGAATTGTTTTTCATTTCTTAAACAACCATGTGGAAAGATACATCCCGTGGCCATAGAAAAGATGCTAGTCTGTTTAAGAAAGGTCAAATCATTAGCATCAAGCAGGGAAAGCATTTTGATGGCACACCACACATTTCTCAAGGTATCCCTGCCCAGCAGCATCCTGAGGCTGAGAAACAGCACTGTGCAACTTTTACAGTATTGTTTACAAGTATTGGTTTCACACCGCGTCATGTGCTAGCAAACGGATATAAACGTATTGGGTGTTTTGAACGCTCATCATGGCAGATTCAGCAAAGAAATGCAAGAAAATGTTATTGGAGCAAGAGGGAAAAAGAAATATAGGATGGTACAGAACAAGAGATGAGACGAGAGTCAAGATAAGACTCAAGACAAGATGAGTCTTTCACTGCCTGGAGTAAGCTAAAAGTACAGGTAGGATGCAAGACGGATGCCAGTTTAGCCAGTGATGGGGGTGTGTCACTGAGAAAATTGCAAAAAGTTCTGTAGTGCATCTTTAACAACTGCAGAAGCTTATCAAAACAATGCAAGAGAAAATGTGCATTATTCTCAAAACTAAAAGCAGTCTGTCGAAATATGTGTGATTGTTTTTTATTGTTTTGGTGGCAATTTTTTTTTTTTTGGCCAGGCGGTGTGTGTGTGTATATATATATATATATATATATATATATATATATATATTCAATAAATATAGAATTTATTATAAATTACATGTGGAAATAGTCACAGAATAATTTAATTTCTTTATATTTCTTGTGTTAATTCTAGCTTTTATTATGAATGAAATTAAATGAATAATAGTTTCTTTATTCCAGGAGAGATATTCAATATATATATTTATATATATATATATATATATATATATATATATATGGTTGTATATATTGTATTATATTTAGCTCTACTAGAAAGCTTAAAAGTCTAAATAACCTCATTCCATTCATGCCACTTCCCTTTGGCAGCCTATGAAGTCATTTAGAGCTCCCATAATGTACAACATTGTTCAGCTGCATAGTATCGTGGATTCATACTGTAATTATATTATTTACCATGTAAAAACACTAGTACTGCACTGCAGCAAATGTTGTCTTAAATTTCATACAATAATGTGATCTGCATGACATAACAGTTTGTATTATACTGTAACTATGACAAAAATATTGTGATAAATTAAAGTGTCCTCCTGGTAACCAAGTTTAATTTGAAAAACACTGATACAGCAGACATCACATTACAGATTCATTCTGTGCATGTGTTTCCCTTTGGTCCATCTGAAACAAGCTTTCACAATTACGCCTCTGATCTTCTCGCACTGACCCATTTTAAACACTCTTTCTTTCTAGTCCCAGTTTCAGTTTCCCATGTGTAGAAAAGCACTTCACGATGGATAAAACATCTGACTATTTAAGAAAGAAACCATCCACAATCATTCACAAAACAAGGACATGCTGTTCCCGTGTGGATATTTTCAGAATATTTAATAATGTCAGCTCTAGACCAACAAGAACAAAAACACTGTGTGTAACATTTTTCCAGGTTTGGCAGTCTTACATCATCTTCAGGAAGCTGAGTCATATATTTATCTATGTGCCTAAAGAAACTTTCAGAAGAATCCTGGAAGCTAAAATAAGAAAACCTCTTTTCTTGTTTGTACAGTAATGCATTGGTGTCAACTGAAGCAATGAAAGCATGAAATATGATTCAGGTATAAATAAGATCTCACTCTTTCAGCGTCATATGTTTTCTCTCAGGTGTGTACTATCAAACACTATACACTTCCTGTTTGTCTTTTAAGTTGAAACAAGGAACAAGATGGGAGTATACACTCACTGGCCACTTTATAAGGTACACCTTGCTGGAACAGTTGGACCCCCTTTTGCCTTTAGAACTGCCTTAATCCTTTGTGGCACATATTGAACAAGGAACTGGAAACATTCCTCCAAGAGATTTTGTTCCATATTGACACGACAGCATCACAGTTGCTGCAGATCTGTCGGCTGCACATGAGGATCTCCCGTTCCATCACATCCCAAAGCTGCTCTGTTGGATTGAGATCTGGTGACTGTGGAGGCCACTTTGACAACAGTGAACTCATTTTCATGTTCAAGAAACCAGTCTGAGATGATTCGCTCTTTATGAGACAAGGCGCGTTATCCTGCTGGAAGTAGCCATCAGAAGATGCTTCACTGGGGTCAATAAAGGGATGGACATGGTCAGCAACAATACTCAGGTAGGGCTGTGGGGTTGACCGTATGCTCAATTGGTACTGAGGGGCCCAGAGTGTGCCAAAAAAATCTCCCATCACCATTATCCACCACCACCAGCCTGATTCATGGACACGAGGCAGGATGGAAATTCTGGACCCTACCATCCAAATGTTAAAGCATAGTTGGAGACTCATCAGACCAGCAACATTTCTCCATCTTCTATAGTGCAGTTTTGGTGAGTCTGTGTAAATCGTAGGCTCAGTTTCCTGTTCTTAGCTGACAGGGGTGGCACCGGGTGTGGTCTACTGCTGCTGTAGCTCAGTCTCAAGGTTTGATGTGTTGTGTGTTCAGAGATGCCCATCTGCATACCTCGATTGTAACGAGTGGTTATTTGAGTTACTGTTGCCTTTCTAATGGCTCAAACCAGTCTCAACATTCTCCTCTGATCTTTGGCATCAATGGCATTTATGCCCACAGAACTTCCGCTCACTGGATATTTTCTCTTTTTCTGACCATTCTATGTAAACCCTTTGCAACACCTTATAATTAATCCAGACTTTTTTTTTTTAATTTACTTCAAGACACTGCCTTCAAACACATTAGTACTATGCTTACCTTTTTGACTGGTTTGGCATAACATATTTTGCTCACTTCAAAAAATTACTTTTGAGAAAAGAGAAAAATAGAAAAAAAAAAAAAGATAAAGAATAATTGTTTTAATAGGGTCAAAGATCCAAAACAGTTTTACAATCAATAATGCAATCAATAAAAACCAACAAGGCACAAGCTAGGATTGAATAAAATACAGCTTTTATTATCATTATTGTTATAATTTCAAAATTATTTCAATATTTGAATTGACAAAAAAGGTTAGACCTGTTCAAGGGGTTGGTCCTAACAGCAAAGGCTTGAATAAGCATGTCTTACTCAGAGATAAAATCTGTTTATTAGCATCAGGGGTTATGCAACTTCTACATTTGGTCAAACGAAAGTAAGTCCAATAATCTGAAGGGTGCTGCATCAGGGTCAGTAATCTTGTCCAACTGTTGGATTTATGTTGCTCTAGGGCAGTGCTTCTCAACCTTTTTTAGGCAATGTCCCCCTGCCCAACATCCAGCTCGCCTACCGCCCCCCAACTTTAAAATGTAGGATAAAATAATGTTCACACTGTTTGTCTTAACAAAATTTCTGGTCTGCTGAGATCTGTTTTTTGTGACTGTTCATTGTGATTTAACCATGACCTCCATCAGAGTCTATAACCCTGAGGTGTTGGACATTGTTTCAAACATTCTTTACATTTTACTGCATCCCACCTCTTCTGCTGCAGATTGTGACATTCATCTCATTTCAGTACTTAAATTCAGATGAAATGGGCGACATGATCACACAAGCTAGAGGTTACTGAAAACATCATGAATCTGATTTAGAAATGACACAGAAAGTGGACTATGCGTTATTTATAAAAGCTTACATTTGTGCCGTTTCAGATAGGAAAAAATCAGATATAGGAAACATATGGGAGAAAAAGAGTTAAATTTATTTGAAGTGTGAATGTAGTTTAAGTGTCTTCCCCAGAATCTATAATATTGATTATTTTGATTTACACCATGATGCTGCTGCACATCAATCACACGAAGTTAGTGAACTCTGATGGATCCTAGATAGTTGTTTCACTGCAGGCTGCAGATTTATTTCAGTTGTAGTACAGCTGATACCTCAAATCGACGTAATTACGGATCTTCAAAGAAAAAAAGATTAAATTCAGTCATCTTTATGACGTTTGAGCAGAAAGCTAAAAGTCAGAATAGAACCAGGTCCTCTGGCTGACACCTGCGCTACCAGGTGATCTAACACGACCTACCGATGCTGCACGCAGATTACATCCACTGGATCTGACTGACTACTGGTGCGTGCAGCAAACAATAAGGAGGGGAAAAAGTTCCGGCCTCTGGAGTTTCCCGGTCAATAACAGCCCTCCTGTCGCCTGCAGATCTAGACAAAAATAAAAACCTTCAGCACAATCCCATGCTCCCTAAACATCTCTGCGTCAGCTGTGGGCTCGACGCTGCCGACGCAGCGCGGGTAAAATCCAGTTTAACTATCTAATGTGCAGCTTAGAACACCAATCCAAGCATGCAGCTAACAACATGAATGGAAGAAACTCACTTCTACTGCATTGGCAGGAGAACAAAGCACAGATAAAACCACAAAAACTTTTTTTAAAAATCGTGAAAGCTGTCTTACCTTTTCTGTTTGTGGTTAAAACTCATACTCCTGATGGAAAAAATGCTGCTATGATCCACTCCTCTGACTAGTTGCTAACAGGTGGCCCTGATAAAATGGTGAACTAAATCCACTAAAAAAACACTTCATCCTCTTTATTTGTGAAGTTGATTGCAAAGCCTGATGGGCGATTCACATCATTAGGTCCATGTTTTATCGCCGTCGTCCATGGGGCATTACGTTACTGTACGCTGCGTTCACATGCATAGCAAACTCTCTGACAACAGGAATATCTTACTGCTAGCACTTCTGGAGCCTCATTAGTGTTTATAGCGTGAATTTGGGAAATAGCCCTAATTTCCCCTGACTCTTATCGTTTGACATAAGTGTCAATAGTTAAATCAAATAAATGGACTACCAACGCCCCCCTTTTAGAATAAAACCCCCAGCGTCCCCTAACACCCTCTGAACGCCCCCAGGGGGGGCGGTACCACCCCCGTTGAGAAACACCACACTAGGGCTATATTGCTTCAAACAGTTTCTGGCGTTACTTTTCAAGCACATTCCCTTTTTTTCTTCCATCACCCCTCTCCTTTCTGTCCTTTTTCTCACCTTCATCTGATTTTGCCATTTTTAGCTACACAAAAACAAAAAGGAAGCCAGGTAACCATGGTAGCAAGCACAAGTAATGAAGGCTATACCTCACAAAATGACAGTCCCATCATCATATGCACCACAGGATTATACTTTACATTCTGTGTGCCTATGTTCTTTAGAACAATGACTGGACACATTATTACATTCTTCTGCACTTCTCCGGAGATTACTTTTATTGGAATCCTTTTCATTTAACAAAAGGCAACTTAGGAGGAGCCATGCTTCCAATATATTCACATATATTTACACATATTCACTCATATCAGATAACTGCTGTAACCATATTTCCCCACAGGTTCCTGTCATGTAATTACGGCCTTCTGTTAGTCCAGCTAACATGTTAAAAAACTAAAGATGACTGAGCCTTTGCAACAGTTGCTTCTACTCTCTGAATTCCCTTCATCTGAGCCTGAGATCCATGGACTCTGTGATCTCTTTCATAAAAGCAGCTAAAAAATCTTGTAAACTTGCTTTTGCTTTGCATATGTTGTTGTCTATTATATTTTTAATTTTTGTATTTTTTGTGAAGCATTTATTGATTTTTATCTTGATAGATAGTAAATACAATTTTACAGACATGCTAGTATACATACTTGAGCAATGACTGGCTATGTTTGTTGTTTGCTGCATGTTATCCATAGCATCTGATGCTATATATACAGATACTACCCAAAAAATTAAATTATCCTGAAAAGTTTATGTATTTCTATAATTCAACTTAAAAGGTGCAATTTACATATTGTATAGACAAATAATATGTAAATCAATATATTTCAAGCTTTTGTTTGTTTGGATGTTGCTGATTAGGACTTGCAGCTTTAGAAAACCTCAAATTCAAAAACTCAAAAAATTAGAATACCATGAAAAACTCCAGTATCGTAGGTCCAGAGTGTCACATTCTAATCATGTAAGTAATCCAAAGACCTCCATAAGTGCCCCAAGCCTTTAAAAAAGTCCCTGTCTTGGTTTAGAAGAATTCACAATCATGGGGGGAGACTGCTGATCTGACAGTTGTGCAGAAAACCATCATTGACTCCCTGCACAAGGTGGGAAAGACACAAAAAGTGATAGCAAAGGAAACTGGTTGTTCTCAGAGTGCTGTCTCAAAGCACATTAATGGACAGTTAAGTGGAAGGAAGAAGTGTGGAAGGAAACGGTCTACAGGCCGGAGGGCTGACAGCAGCCTGAAGAAGATGGTCAGGAAAGGACCATTCAAAAGTGTGGAGGACTTCATAAGGAATGAACCTGTGAGCTTCATTAAGTCCAGCATAAGCGCAGCCGTCTACCAGGACATTTTGTCCCACTTCATGCTTGCTTCAGCAAACCAGCTGTATGGGGATGCAGACTTCATCTTCCAGCAAGACTTGGCACCTGCCCATATTACCAAAAGTACAAAAATTTGGTTCAACAACCATGATTGATTGGCCCGCAAACTCACCATCAAAAACATGTGGGGCATTGTCAGGAGAAAGCTGAGTAGGGAAGAGACAAAACAATAAAGAAGAGCTCAAGGCTGTGGTTGAAGCAGGTTTTTCTTCCATGACACCTGAGTTATGCCACAAGCTGGTTGCATCCATGCCACGCCAGGTTAAGGCAGTCATTCAAGCAAAAGAGGCCTCAACCAAGTACTAACTACAGATGCCAGATTATACTTTAGGAGGCCCCGACTTTTTTTGTATTTAAAGTCCTTTTTGTATATTGATTTCATGCAATATTATAATTTTTTGAGTTTAGAATTTGAAGTTTTCTTAAGTTGCAAGCCCTAATTAGCAACATTCAAACAAATAAAAGCTTGAAATATATTGATTTGCATATCATTTGTCTATACAATATGTAAATTGCACCTTTTAAGTTGAATTACAGAAATACATTAACTTTTTCACAGTATTCTAATCTTTTGGGTAGTACATGTGTGTGTGTGTATATATATATATATATATATATATATATATATATATATATATATATGGGGTGCAACAATATAAAAAAACTTCACAGTTCGGTCAGTTCGATATTTTAGTGTCATGGCTCAATATTTTTTTCGATACAAAAGAAATACATTCAGGGCTCCAGACTAACTTTTGGATCAATGGATGTTGTGGGTAGTGGTGCAATGGATCAATGACTTCACGGTTTGAAGCGGTTTTGCGGTTTTTGAGTCATGGATCGGATCAGCAAAAAAGGAAAGAAAAAGTCCAAGACAAATTTACCTCTATTTATTTGTTTCAGTATTTTTGCCCATTAGAAATATTCAACTCAAGACTCATTCCACTCAAATATATAAAAATAGATTAATGATAAAAAATTATGATAAAGGGACCAGGAACAGATGTCAAAAATTGCAAGGTCATGCATGATGTCACCAGTTCACATGATGACAATCATGATAAAGAGGGCTGGATTATAGTCCTGTGGTGCATGATGGAAAAAAACCCACTCAGACCCCCTGATGATTGACTTCTAATCTGGTGCCACTGATAATTCAGCCATCGCAAATCTGTGGGCTTTTATTTTGAAATTCACCAGATGCTTTACACTGCTCCCGTGTCTTATTTCCTGTCTGGTCCTGGCTACACGGCTACACTACTTAGAGCTTGACGCGTTGGAAGCATGCGCTGCCATAAATAGACCTGACACTGCGACGAAACGATGATGACTTCTGGTGCGCCCCGTGTAGAGTTAAGCCATCAATTAAAACGGCCCTTACCAGCGAGGCAGCACCACACGGAACGTGGCGCACACGGACCTGGTGTAAAAGTCTGTCGGCAAAAAACCGGCACATTTTATCAGTCACATATGCACGAGTGTATGAAAAAATTACTCCCTCCGGTTCACATTTTAGGCGCAAAATACGACCATTTGAACGCAGTCTGGAGCCCTGATATTTTCATGCCTTTTTTTAACCCAATGACCTTTTAATGGCTTACCATCAGGGTCATACTTAACAATATAATAACAAAATAATAACAAAAAATGCCAGATAGTCAGGTACCAAGACCAAGCCAATACCTACACATTACTGAGACCAGGGACCAAGACGTTACCCAGTGTTGTACAATGTCTTTGGGTGTGCCCCAATACACCCCCCAAAAACTGTGCTGGCTTGGCGATTGGCACTCTTCTTTGTGAAAAATTCGCCAAAAATAAAAGCCGACGCTGTCGCGTGTGGACGAGGAATTGTCTGAGCAGAGGTGGGCTGTACAGTCTGCCGGTTCTACAAAGAGATCTCCATCCAAATGACAAGCTGGGTGGCTATGCTGCCTCTGGTTTACTTCAGTTTTTGTTTTGTGCATGCGAAATGTGAGGAAATCTGAGGAAAGAGTTCTCAATCTGGTTGTAATGCCGCTTCAACGTGCAATTCACTCACGAGCTTACTTGGCCAAAATATCAAACAGGTTTGATTTTCTTGCGACTCACCATTTCTGATCGTGAGCTCGTTGTGAGGTGCCAATCACCTCTCGTGACCCCCTAGTATACACGACACACGATTTAGCCAAGAGTCGGCCCGATCACCAAACTTGTAGCATGACTGGAAAAATCGGCTCCAAAACGGCCAAAAATTGAACAGTGTATGCCAGGCTTAAGCCACCTGCAGATCCTCCTGTAGGGAATTGTTAGTTTTGTTTTCCAGCAAAGACCTTGGAATGCTGTCTAGGGGTAACTGTATAGATGCACCAGTGAACTGTGTAAGGTGTATCCTTTTTTTCTCTCTCTCCTCTCTTTTTTCTCCCTCTCTCTCTCTCTCTTTTCTCACTCCTTTCTCTATGTTTCACTTTCTATCATTGCTTCTATCAACTTTCTTTTCTTTAATTTTTCTCTAGTCAGGCCTAGCAAATAATGTAAAATGCTGTTGTAAATTAATGGTTAATAAAAGAAATAAAATGAGTAAACAGGGTATCAAGGGAGCCTTGTGTTCATAAAGCTCCCCTTGGCAAAGCAAAACTGTTCAACACAATAAAGTAGCCAGATCATCATTCTGCTTGAAGAACTTTATTTTTTTTTTGGACTTTAGAAACAGTGGCCTGACCAGTTAAATATCAGTTAAATATCAATGGGCGATGTCCGATACTTAGTTTTAAGGCTGATATAGGCCAATACCGATATAAAGGGGGCCAATTATATCGTGCATCCCTATGGTGTCCCAATTCCTCTTTGCATGTAGGGGTAGTTGACAAGGGCTACTGGGTATGAATCTAGCCAATCAGAGCGAGGGGTGTCAGATACTGACTTGCTGAGTAAGGGCCAGAAAAAAAGGGAACAATAGCAACCCCTGGAGAGCAACAGGACTTGGAGAAGAAAACTCACAAATGTACATATGTACATATATACAACGTTAGCCAGACTAGTCACGCTAGCTAGGTTAAAATACTGATGAAAAGCTTGTGAAGGCTTTTTGGCAGTTTACAAGAGACAACAGTTGTCGTGGCGATTTCTTCCCCGTGTGGTTGTTTTGTTTATTAATCAACTGAAGCATGATGAATAATGAAAAAAAGAAAAACGACTGCTGTTGTTGTTGTTGATGGGTGTGTTGTTATGGTGAGACGTATGTGCAAACGTCACATGCAGTCGCTTACCTGTACATGCCTGAACGTCAATGTAGGAAGTGGTGTCCCAATTCCTAGGGAATATTACTAAGCCCTACCCCTTGTGGTTTCAATTCAAGAGTGTTGTGGTCGTGGGTGAGGGATTGTGGTAGGGAGTAAGGGCTAGTGGTTGAAAGTAGGGGGGAACATTGGGATTGGGCCTTTGGCTCGGTCCCTGGTCTTGGTAATGTCTTGGTACTTGGTCTCAGTAATGTTTTGGTTTATGTGGTGTGGTCTTGACTTCAACACTAGTATTTTGGTCTACTGTTCATGAACAAGGTGCTCAAAAATGACTGGGACAGGTTGTTTGTTTGTTTTTCAGTATTTTTTTAACAAAGATTCAAAAATCAAGATTTTATTTTACTAAATTGTAGTTTACCACATTAGTATTAACATTGATAATGTGATCATACAGTCATTCAGCTATTAAAGCTTTGAAGGTCTAAACCATTAAAGCTGTCAAAGGACATGTGTTCACAGTGGTGGCCACAGCTATGATTATCATCATGTATACTTCTGACATAATCACAGATGTTTTGAAGAGTTCTGTAATACCCAAGTGTTCATATTGCTGTGAATGAGTATTGAGGTTTCACTTCCAAGTAACAGCCAATACTGTATTTTCACTTTTATTTAATTTTTACTACAAAAGGCAATTATTCGTGTTGTTCAGTGAAATATGAGTAACTACATAGCCTTGAGAGGGAGCAAAGTTATCTAAAGGCAAAACACGACCCTGAAAATTCAGTGGCATGAAAACTAGCTTGGTACTTAGATGCTAAATTAATCTAAGTGGACCAATTAGGCAAGACAAGACATGGGGGCTCTGTAATGCTTTGTCAACAGAAACGAAACCAGTACAAGGAGACAGACGGGTTGCAGAGGAACAAGTCTGAATGAGAGACAGAAAAGGGAGGGGGGTATGAGAGCATGTACTCTGATTAAAGGGGGAGAGAAGGATCAAAGAGATTTTATTTGGCATGTGTGAAGATTAAACAAACCTTTAGAAGAAAAAAGGGTCCCATCATTTCCTGTATTAAGTTTGAATTAAATTTAATGTAGAAACATTGCTTGATCTCTTTTACAAATGATGATGCTTTGATTTGGATGCTTTAAATGTAAGTGGAGTCCCTTAGCCCAGTGCTGACTTGCTAGAACTTCTTCACATTTCTCTAAATTTTCATACTGGCATCTAAAAACTTTGCAGATTTCTTTTATGCTATTTTCAATTAGCCTGGTATTTTCAGATTTAACTCACAAGAAATTTAGGTTATTAGTTTGTCCAAATTTTTAAAAGAAATGTCTGTTTCGACATAACTCCATGTGGCAGGACAAAGGAGGACCCAGGCAGGATTTGAGCCCTAGACTCCTGGGTGAAAGTCATGCACACTGACCGTTCAGCCAAAGGGACATCCTATTAGTCAAGTAGCTAGGTGCATCATCACTGGAGGCATAGTGACAGGACCATCAACTGCCACATCTCTCCCCCTTTTTAACAAGCACATATATGACATACAGTAGTTTAGTTTATTTGCACCATTATACATGAAAAGGACATAAACAGTGAAAAACAAAAGCAACAAAATATAAAGAAAGTGCAGGAGAGTTAATAAAGCCCAACATAGGCTTATTCAAAGTACCTCCCTGAACTAATTAAAAATCAAGACACAGAAAGATACAAAAGCAGACAATTAACAACACAGTGGCAAGCAGCCAAAGAAAGCAAATCAATACACAAATGATGAATGACAATTAAAATGAAAAATTAAATAATTAGTAAAAACAGCAACAACAACAAAAAAATCTATCATGAATCTTGATGTAATAGATGGGACTTAAGTGCAGACTTAAAATTAATCAAAGATATAGTTGTTTTAACCAAAGGAAAAATATGAATTCCAAAAGTAACGAACCTCTGTACTAAACAATATTGACTTTGTGTATAGTACAGCAATACGTAAGATTAAGTTTAACGGACATCTAGTATTATGGGAATGAATCTGAAAGCTAACTGTAAAGAATTCCTTGAAAGATTTAGCAAGAAGATGTGGAGAATGAATATATTTACAGATAAATATGTCGGGACTGAAGTATATTAATGTCAAAGACTGACAATATGTTAAAGGTAGAGT
>JALJCO010000409.1:0-42182 GCA_023101725.1 Atherinomorus stipes
ACTCATTGTTGAAATTCCTCTGGAACAAGCCCTGCAGGTTTTGGATGCTTACATGTTTCAACACATTTCCATGAATGGTTCTTTATGCAGAACTTAATAAGCTGCTGGATCCATTTCATTGAATCAGGTGTGTTAGAGAAAGAGAGTATACTGTAAAACCTGACAGTAGCCTAGCTAATGAAATAGAGTTGTCATCCCTGCATAACACTGCTTTAGTTAAAGTTTGATAGGATTTGACAGAAACCATTCTTTCTTTGACTAAATTCACCTCAATGCTAAACAACTTTTAACATATTTCTTGGTTGTGAGGCTTTCAGTCTGATTTCTACCAGTCTTTCCAGAGAACCTGTCTTGGGTAATCTGTTTAAAGATTTCTTGTACAGAGATGTTGATGAACATTTGTGTAATGTGTAAAGGAGGTGTGTCTTACCTGAACCAGTTTTCCACTTTTGCTGTACAAAGCCATGATCAGCTATCAGCTCAGATTCAGACTCAACTTGCTATTCAGAAATGATAT
Organism: Atherinomorus stipes; assembly: GCA_023101725.1. Taxonomy (NCBI): domain Eukaryota; kingdom Metazoa; phylum Chordata; class Actinopteri; order Atheriniformes; family Atherinidae; genus Atherinomorus; species Atherinomorus stipes. Next base: position 518 of record JALJCO010000409.1, read on the forward strand.
ACTGAACAGATACAGGATGGAAACACAATATGGTCTTTTGTTTATGTTTTGTTGCTGTAGAAACATGAATGTTTTACTATGAACTGCTTGTTTCTGCACGGATACAAATGGTTTAGCTCTATTTTAATATACCCTTGTCCAATACTTTGAAGAACTCACCCTTTTGAAACAAAAACATAATAATAATAATAATAGGAGACAGGCCTTGAAAAAAATCTGACTTCCGCTTACTCCTTTTTTTTTTTCAGGCCACAATCATTCAAGCAAATGTCAGGAAATTTTAGTTTTTTTTTTGTTTTTGCTGCTTTTTTATTAAGTGAACATCCATTTCTTGTTATCTCTTTTGTTTTATTTTATGTTAAAAAAATTAACTTGATAAATCTAAACTTGAACTTGTTCTGGACCATCAGATATCTTTATCGCATTGTTTACAGTCCTAACAAACGATTGTTCTGAAATGCTGCAGAACTCACAGAAGCAATACATAGAAATCATCTGAACTTGGGTGGTGGTCTCTAATGGATGCTCAACACGTCACACTCGCACAGCAATCAATGGATTCATCAACAGTCTGACTGTTCACTACTGTATTTTGTTGGTGGTGTCTGGAGAAGCTAATTTATCTCAAAATAGTATAAAATTGCTGTTTTTGGATATTTTCTTGTATTTGTTTCGAGAAAAATGCTTTTAGTTATTTAGCCAAGTTTCTATTAACCATAATCAATATATATTCAAATGTTTGAAAAGACATGTATGTGTCGGCCAAACTAAAGAAAACTTTTAGATACTTTTGGAGCATTTTAAAAATATAAATTGTGAAAGCTTCGATGAAATGCATGTGTCTATAGCTCAGGTATTTTTACTGTATAAAACATACAGAAATAAAACAACTATTTGTAAAAGAATGACCAGTTCTAAGAAAAGCTATGCCTATCACTGGTTGCCAGGCAGTATTCGGTTGAACAGATTATTTTTGTTTGTTTTTCAAACCTGATGTGAGTACTTATTTGAACTTCTTTGAGTCTTAAAATGTTGATAAATGAAAAACAAAGTGATTTGGTAAAAGTTCACTGCTTTTGTGTTTTTTGTTTTTGCATTACATGGAATTTAATACGTTTTTTTTAAATATTTCAAACTGGTGAAGTAAAATGAAAAACATTATAAAAATTTCAAAAAATTAAAAAGATAGTTGTATGTATATATATTCACACAAAAGTCAGCACTTCTAGGGGGGTGGCTGCTGGTGGCCTATAGGTCTCAGGCCATGTTGGCTTCTTCTGGCCCTTGAGGAGATGAGGTTGCACCTGCATGACTTTGCATACTTTATTTTGCATATTCTGTAGCAATGCTGACACTGTGATCGTGCTTCTTGTTGGGTGTGTACTAATTACTACTTTTTCCTAGGTTTTGCCCTTTTTTTGCATAGTCCTGTGTGTGTATGTATATGACTTTATCAGTTTTCAGCTAGGTTATCACCTGCAGGACCTCTGAAAGGGATTGCAAGCTTTGTTTTCCAGCAAAGATCATGGAATGTTTTCTGATGGGTTTCTGTGAAGATGCAACAGTTGACTGTTAGTGTATTCTTGTTTTCTTTGTTTTTTTTTTTCTGTTCCACACTTCTCATCATAATCTGTTCAACACAGCAAAGCAACCAGTACATCATTCTGTATGCAACAATGCTGGATAGGACCATTTTTCTTTTCTTAAAGTCAGTACTTCATTAAGCCATTTGATGTGGCAGAGAGCATGTGGGTGGGATGGTTACATGCGTTACAATTTCACTTGATTTGGAATTACTGTACATTTTCAAGTTTGAGGGCTCGTCACATACTGCTACTTGGCATCAGCAAAAAAAAAAAACTTAAAAAACTGAGCTAGTACTACTTCCACTGAAAATCAAATCAAATCAAATCAAATTTTATTCATAAAGCACTTTTAATACAAGAAGTAACACAAAGTGATTTACATAAAAGAAATGTTATGTTAAAAACATAGGTCATTTGTAAAGACTTTAAATAAAACAATACACAGAAAAGAAAGCACATCAGCTCATGTCTCTTGCATGCATTCAAGCACACACACACACACAAAACATTCAGGCGCCCCTCCCACCTACAACCCTTATCCTATCCAAAGTCTAGCTGCTCTTTTTCACGGAGTAAATACTTTGGCTTGACACTGCTGTAAGGAAAATGATATCTTGGGGATCCATTCACACCGGGAGCCAGCCCACCCATGACTAGAGACATCGCCACCACTGGAGATCACCAAGATCAAAGCAGGCCAGGGTCCACCCCACTGCATATTGCTGCATGAGAGTCCCTCAGCCACCCGAAAAAGGACGAACACCCCTGCTAGCCAAGCAGGCAAGGCCCCTGGCATGAAGGATCCCCACGAGGTAAACACGGGAGCTAAAAATGTCAAACAGTAATAGCAAATAAAAGTAAAAGTTAAAATATATACAATGAGTTTTTTTTTTCTTTTTTAAAAAAAGAATAATGAAACCAAACAAAAAGACCTTAAACTCATCACCTTTGTCTTCAATCCAAAGTTATCAGTAAATAAAGAAATTAAGTCAACATTTAAGTCAGACACGTGTTCACTTGGTCTGTGTAATAGTAGTAAGTACATCTGAGGCAGTACTTATGAAATCTCAGTTTCACTAAAGATATGTACACTGTAAGTGTGTTTATGTGGAAATACAAAGACAAAATTATTTATCAGGGTCTTTATTTAACAGCAAAAAAACATGAAAGAGTCATACAATTTCATGAAGTAATCTGCCAACCCCAACACACACCCAGGTTTAATCCAAAACAACAAATACAGAAAAAGTAATTGACATGGCATATTTTTTAAGTTACAGTGTTTTAAAGTTCAGAAAAATAAAGCACAAAAACAAATACAACTTCATATAAAACTTTTTAAACTATCACTGCATCAGGACTACTAAAAATAAGATATTAATGTTCATCAGGAAAAGAGAAAAATGAAAGAACAATATTTACAAACTGGGTCAACGATCTGAACCAATATTAATATTCATGCCTCTGCAAACAATTTAACACATTTCTTCCAGATGGCAGACATGCAAATGATTTTATGTTGTCTTAACATAGATTATCTGAATATTACCAAACCATTTGCAGATATTTTATTTATTTAGTTATTTTACTGGCTAATCACAACAGCTATAATAATGAGGCAAGCCCAATAAATTATCTGTCCTGCTTATTCCACTAACATGAAGTTGACTGGAGTCAGTGCCAACTTAACAGGTCAAAGTTTCTCAGAAATAACATTTTACTGATACAAAGACAACGTAAAATCTAAGCTTTACACATCATGTTTATGATTCAAACTGTTAAGTCAGACCTTTAAGATGTATATTTTTGACAAGAAAGTATGCTTGTGTGTGCATGTTTTCTATATTCCCAATATTAATGACTCATTCATTGATATACAAAAAAGCCCCGACACCAGAAACAAAAATAAAAGGCTGCGTCGCTTTTTATGACAAACTAAAAATTTATAGCTTTTGAATGAAGAGCATTGTAACGTTTCATTGCTCTACATATTACTTCAAATTATTTTTGCATCTCTAAGGAAGGAATAAAATCACCTTTTAAGATTTCACCAGAGGAAATTCCACTTTTTATTGTGGAATCAAATTAAAATATTTCTTCAATTTTGCAATTGTACTTGATATGTCATATAATACAATTCTATGACATTCCAGATGCTTCTATGCAAAATACCAAATTACAGTAATTCACGGCTGAGGAGAGGAAGGTGAAGATGTTTCTTTAATCTGAGAAGACAAAAAAATGGAAGAATTCTCAAATTAGAAAACAAATCATAAAAATGTCTGAGGATTTTTCTATCCAACAAAACAGCTTATTTATAATGTCATTAACACCGAACAACAACAAAAAATAGGGACATTTAAGGGACTAGAGGCAGGAATTTAAAAAAAACAAACATGCATGTCCATTTTTTTTAATACTGATGGGTGATGAAGTGCTAAATACCAAAAATACGGTTTCCACCCATGTTTCTCTCCTTTGCCTTGAACAGGCTGTGTGCTGCATAAAGCGCTGCAATTTAGTGTCCGAATTTCCTGCGCTGCCCTGCGGACGTGACGTCAAATGAAGCTACATCCGCAGTTTTGATACAGGAAGAAGACGGTCGCGGTAAATTCAAACACTGTAAGCGATAGTTATGGATTCTTCTGCCGTCAGCAAACGATCCAGATCAACTGAAAAACCACTAAAAAGTGTAACTACCATGAAAAAGCGTAGTAAACAACATTATAGCTTCAGTTTGTGCTCCCGTGACGGCTTGGCTCGTGGGTGCAGTTACCTGAAGCGCCAGTTGCGGCAGTCGCGAGTTTCCTTTCTTAATCTTGCATCTAAAGGCAGGGTAGGGGATCTTGGAAAAATAGTTCGAACAAGCTACATTTGAAAAAATATACACCCCCCGAAACCACGCCTCCACAGGAATGGTCACGTGCGCTCTTCTCGACGAAGATAACCAACTTCTTTTGCAGCATAAAACATCCTCACTGCAAACACCAACACCTCCATGACTTCATCCACATCCGTTTTTTCTTTTTAAGGGCAAACAGCGGCATAGATAGGGGCAGCGGGCAGCCATGTTCTCTCGGTTCATCTGCACTGAGAGGGTCACGGCAAGTTGCGAGCGCGCGCACACGCATGCGAGGACGGTTGGTGCGCAACAGACATCAGTCGAGTTTGATGGACATAAAAATCATGCAATCAATCAGAACGGGCCGCTTAAAACTCCATGCAATGAAATTCATTTAATTGGAAGGGGTTTTTCCAGTGTTGTGTGTTCCACAGGTCATTATTATTTTTGTGTCAGAACATTTAATTAATTGGCTGCAATCGGTGAGAGAAGAAGACTTTAAGCAATATAGTAAAAAAATGCTCCTGTAAAACATCATCCACCCTGCCTTAAAGGATGTGCCAAGAAATGTTTTAAAATAAACATTTCTGTTCGTGTGGTTTAATATTTATAAACCCTTATATGTCTTTCTGAAGGTCAAGATTCTAGTTAACATACCCAGCAGATGTAAAAAAAAAAAAAAATCCAAAGCATTTATCCATTTTTTAATTTTACAAAAAACAATTTGGGGTAAAAACTATTTCAATGTTAGTGTGTCACAGAAGCATTTCAGTTAATAAAATGAGCTGCTGTGTAGTTTTGTGTTATTTCTAAACTGATATACTTAACAAATGAAGCAACTCACTTTGTCCAGGGTTTGTCGTTTGGACCTTTTTCAGCATTTCCTCATCGCTGCCATCAACTGTAAAGTCAAACCGTTAGTCCACATACACATACTGCTCTGAGTTGTTTGAATTGAATTGAATTGTTGCCAACATCTAATAAAAATAATTCTGAAAATATCATTTGGCAAAAAAAAAAAACAAACAAAAAAAAAAAACAGATATTTGGCATTTCATTAAAGATCAGAGGAAACATCAAAGAAATGTAACACTTACAGGACTGGCTGCCCTTGGCTGAAATGAAAGAAAAAAACAGCTTCATTTGGTTGTTACGGTTCAAAAACATTTTCTTTAACCTTTTCCTTAAAACAAACACCATTCTCACCTTGTAGTACTTGTTAGTTGAATCCTATGTGGCAATACTGGGAGTTTTTTTTTTTTTCTTTTCTTTTCTTTTTTTTTTTTAAATCTTTTTTCACAATTAAATATAAAAGATGACACTAAATAAAAAAATAATAGAAGTGTTTAAGAGGACCATTTAAGGAATTATTTTTGTGTTTTTATTAACACTTCAAGAAATTAGACGATCTGAAAGGGGAAAAGAACTTTGAAAGGAAAATAGAGAGAACGAATTTTCACACTGAAAGCAAAAACGGATGTTATTTAAGACTGAAGAAAAAGTTTTGAAAGAAATTATTCTGTCATAGAATATACTTAAAAAAAAAAAGAAACATTTGTGTTAATATGGTTTAATATTTATATACCCTGGTCCTACAGTCTTTAAGATTTATATTTGAATCAATGTAACCTTTCAATCAGGGGTATTAAACTAAAATGTAAAAACGTTTGGGCCCAAGGAATATATCGGCCGGCCGATATATCGGGCCGATTTTGGCGTCTGGCTCATTAATCGGCATCGGCCAAAATGTGGCGGATATGAAAATTCTAGTTTTGCTTCAAATGGCAAAAAGAAACTTCTGCTGCGCGCTTCTGCTCTCCCCCCTCCCTTCCTGAGAGCTGCTCGTCCTGCTCCTTGCCTCCTCCCCCTCCCCCTTACAGAGAGCAGTGCTTTCTCTGCACCCCCTCCCTCCCTCCCTCCCTCCTCCCCCCCTCCCTGTATCACACACACGCGCTACGCAGGCAGAGAGCAGAGCAGCTGATGGAGACTTTTAGTTCACCCCTAGTAAGCTCAGACTTTCTTAAACTACATAAAACTACACTTAAGTGCTCCGTGACAACAAACGTCCTCGTGGAAACACGCTGTTAGAGCGCATTAAGGAGAGAAGGCGAGTTTTAAATGCGCTAGTTTTAGCGACAATATTAGCATTTTAACAGTGCAAGTTGCCTCTTTGTGAAATAAACAAAGATGCAGCTGCTAACTCCATCTCTACTATTAGCTAATGTCAGACTGTTAAACAGCAGTAAACGCTGTGTAAGTCGCCTCTTTGTGACACAAACGAGATAAATGCAACTGTTAACTTCCATCTCCACTGTTATCTAATATAAAATTATTATATTGTGTCCCTCTACACTTCATGCCATGCAGGTTTTACTGGCACTCATAAATTCAGAAGTTTAAGTTTTCATTAAAATAATTAAAAGGCTCCAACTAATGTATTTATTTGTAATTCTGTTTAGATGTTTTAAAAGCTGCAACATTGCTCTTAAATCTAGTTTAGTCCCTTGTGTTAAATGGAAGATGGAACTTTTTGAAGCTTAAAGATGACAAATTTATATTTCTAAGGTGTTTTAGTGTATGAGTCTTTAAAAATATATCATTTAAAAACACCTTCCATTAGTCTGTGTAATCACTGTAAGCTGTTTGCAGCAACTTGTTTTCATTTTGAAATGGTCATCTATAGTATTGAATTCTAATTAATAAAATACACTAAATGTATATATATATTCATTCCCAGGAAGAGGAAAAGAGTAAGGTGTGGAGCCACTTCACAATGATTTAACAGGTGTTAGATGCAACATCTGTGGTGTGAACGTTAACCTGGGCTGCAGCAACAGTAAGGCAGAAAACACAACAAATATGTGTCCCCACCTAAAACATCATCACACATTCTGGATGATCTGATTCTTAGTGTTGAATCACATTTTGGTCATTATAAGAATTTAAGTTGGACTACAGTTAGACAGTATGTATGTCCATGTTCATTTTTTAAATATCCTGGCTGATATATACCCGCTGACATCGGATATCGGCCGATATCGGATATCGGCCAATATATCGGATATCGGGTTTTTAAAGCCCCCAATATCGGTATCGCAATCGGCCTCAAAAATCCCATATCGGTCGGGCTCTAGTGTGTACCAATAAAGGACACAGCGCATTTCCTGCATTTCCACAAACAACAGTTTACCTTAAACTGTTGCAGCACGAGTGTTTGTCACCAAGTCTCCATCAAAGACTGTAAATAACAGCTCTCCAGATCGCCGACATGTTTGCTGGCCTTGTTTGCAACCGACGTTGCCATCCTTTACATGTGGCGTATTCTGGATTGTAAAAACTTGATTGTCCAGCACATAGTGACAGAACTCACGACAAAAACGGCACAAAGACATAAAACTCATACTAGCGGGACGTGTCTATTCTGCTTAGTTTGTTTTTTTTTCTAAGTTTAATTGGTGTAAATGAGAGTTTTAACGGAGCAGATTCAAAATAACAATGACGTCATTGATCGGAGAATGAAGAGTTAAGGACCGATCAGAAAATTAGAAAAAAATGTGAAATATTGGCCGATCCGATCAAGCCAATCCAATTGGTGGAACGTCTAAAATCTACCCACCAATCATGAGGGATTTTTCTTGTTTGACAGTAGAGGTTCATCCAATAGTGAGAGAGAAATTCAGACCAGCCAGACCTTCTCTGAGCAGGCGCAGTATTGCTGCTATTCATATGCTAATTAGTCATTACCACCACATGCAGTTACATTCACAGCTGGTTTCCCTCCATTCATATGCTAATGGGCTATATGCCCAGCTCCACCACTTCCTGAACTTCAGACAGCACCTTTGCTTCCTGTCTTTCATTACTGGTTGAACTAATTACTCCAGGTGTGTCTGGCCAGTTACTGAGGTCAGACACACCTGGGTTAATCAGTTCGTCCAGTCACAACAGACAGGAAGCAAAGGTGCTGTCTGAAATTCAGGAAGTAGTGGAGCCGGGCATATAGCCCATTCGGGCCGTTAACGCATCCACACTTGCCGTAGTTCGTTTCTGACAATATGTGGCACAGATGAATGTGGCGTTTGTAGGGTGTAAACCTGTCGGGAACTGCCGAAAATCAGGTTCATTTCCGGGCATTTACTGGAATGGAAATCTGACTTTTTGTACAGTGAATAATTCTAAAAATATCATTTAGCAAAGAACAGAAATATTTAGCAATTCATTAGAGATCAGAAGATACAAAAAAAAAAGGAAATACTTACAGGACTGGCTGAGCTTGGCTGAAATAATAAAGATGATAAAATTTATTCAAAGAATTACAATTCAAACACATTTACTTTGACCTTTTCTCTACGTCATTATTATCACCTTCCAGTGCTTCTTAGCTGAACATGCAAAACAAGATGTTTAGTTTATCCCCCATTCAACATAAAAGATTATACAAAATAGAAAAAAAATGTTTGAGGTGATCAATCAAATCTGAAGAAACTTATAAATGGGACATGCAATGATTTGCAAACTTAGGAAACATATGTGTTAATATGGTTTAGTGTTTATGTACCTTGATATTATAGTCTTTTTGAAAGTTTATAGCGGAGTTATATAACCATCAGATGTGAAAATTTGACAAAAGTGTTCATTTCTTCATTTTAAAAAAAAACTGACTACTTAAGAAGCGGCAACTGTATGAGGATTTTTGTCTTGAGTTTAAGTCATCATCATAGAGATTGGAGGATACAGAAAAGAAATGTATTACTTACAGGACCGGTTATACATGGCTGAAATAAAAGAGAAAAATCAACGTTATTCAGACTGTTGAAATTCAAACACATTACCTGTAACTTCCTGTAACTACCTGTAACAAAATACTGCAAAAGAGGAAAAGAGATACATTAGTCTCTCACCCTTCTTTTTCTTGTAAAGAATGAATCCAACCACAGCGGCAACAGCAACCACAACACCGACGACAGCAATGACCCACCATTTGGAATTTGCTGTTAAAAAAAACAACCAAAACAATCTGATCATTAAATCAACATCTGTGTGGTGACCAGATAGCAATCACAAACGCTGATACTGAAGCCTATTTATGGTTAAAGTAGTTTTTGATGTTAATTTTAATTTCTGCGGCTGTAAATGTGAGTTTGTTTAGCTTTATTTTTTTCTTAAAGGCATTGTAGAAGATGTTTCGGCATCTCAGAAAGCACAATCTGTGCCGAGTTTTTGAATAATGCACATGCGCAAGACCAACCTGCTATAGACTCACAGCTCCCTCCTCCAGCCATAGAATAACGTGCATGAGCCACTCCGTGTTTAGCAGACAGCAGCTACAGATTCTCCATCATGTCACAAACGCAAGTAAACAGAATGTCGTTGTCTGAACGTTGCTAACTGCTAGCAGAATGATGTTAGCTACCAGCTGTAAACGTCAGACGAGTGCGCGCAGCTTCCAGGTCACAGTATGACTCACCAATCAATCAGTCTTATTGATCAGTCTCGCCCATTACCTGTTCTTACTACAGTAGTAACAGTGATTAAATGGGCCAGTAGACAAACAAAAAAGTTAAGGAATGCAGAGATGATTGGAGGATGTTTTTCAGCCCCATTACCTTCATAGCTGATGTATAATCATATTTATATATTTAAAGCTTTTAATCAATCATAGCATATGGGGCAGTGAACCCAATTTTACAGAATACTGCAAAAATTGTTGAAAGAAACATCTTCTATAACGCCTTTAATGGAGTTGTTTGTGTCTTCAAAATCTTACACTTCACACAAGCACCGTGGGACCTTCTGATAATCACATTTACATTATGTATGTCTGCATAGTTTGCTAATAAACTTGATTCGGGCTGATTTATAAAATAACAGTAGAATTATTTTTTTTAATTAAAAAGCTGACACTGTAGAGATGTCTTTTAAAGACACTCAATTTATATAAAAATTAGCTTGATTAAAATTACAATTATTGATTATATGGGTGATATTAATCAAAGGCAAATAAATAGCAACATAAAAAATATGGTGATCTGCCTTAACTGTTTTAAAACTATCAGGCTATCATTTTACATTACTGCATTTATTTTGTGGAAATTTGTATCCTATTTGGACAAGTAATGAAAGAAAAATACGAAGGAAAATGAGAAATAGATTTTGCTGTTAACACATAAAAATACTGTATGTGAACTGATAGACTAGTCCACTAAACTAAGCTGTTTTCCGACTTCTTAACTTCTGACTTACGGTTATTGGTCATGATTGTTGCTTTTCCCAGTGGGTGGACAACATCTTTTGCTCCAGCAAGCTGAAACACACATTCATACTTTGCCCAGTCAGCATTTCCATCAGATGAAAGATCCATGTCAGCGCTCATCTGGAAGGTTCCATCATTGTTGGGGAGGATCTCTCCTTTGACCACACCCTCATGAATCTCCACTCCATCTTTCCTCCAGAGGAGTTCAGCTCTGCTGGGGTAGAAACCTGTAGCGTGGCAGCTGATTGGGGAGGACGGGAGTCTTCTGGAGGAAAGCCACTGTGGGAAGGTCTGAATAGAAATTTAAATAAAAGTTCACCTTTTGTTTTTGTCTTTTCATTGATGGTTATCATCATTCATGCTTATTGCATGGTAAATTACTTTAAGTCCCTCGGTAACACAAAAGGCAAATTAACACAAGCTAAACTGTGTCAAAGGTGACAAAAGTGTGATAGTGGAGGACAAGGGGAAATGAAACAACAGTGGAAAACAACAATAAAGGGTTAAAATGTTTTTCCCCCACTCTTTCAAATAGCTCACATCAGTTTCATGCAGACTGGGTCTCTAAATGTTATTCTAATAGCTTTGTTACTATGTATTAGTGCAGACCAAGCAACAAATGATCAATGTTTCCATAATGAAAATACATCATGTCACATGGTTCTACCTGTTCTCATCAAAGTGCTCCACCCGTCTGCCACATACTTCTTCAGCCACTCAGGACAAATCTGCTCGAGGTAGTTCTTTTCGTATTCCAATAGAGCTCTGTTATTGTTCAACTTGTTTTTGGAGATCTCAGCTTGTTGCTTTGGAGCAATCCATGTGTTTGTCTCTGTGTTCAATGTTACGAAGTCTTCTCCATCATAGCCAAACTGTAGATATCCAGTAACTCGATCAGTCTGTTCATCCCATTCACAGCCATACATGTTCTGGAAAATGTGGGTACCTGACAGAGACAGGGAGAGAGAGGGAGAGAGAGGGGGGGGGGCATGTTAGAGCATTGTTTTTTTAAATGGTGGTGCTTGAGAGACGAATCAGTGGGTATGTGTAAAAAAAAAAAAAAAGAAAAATAAAGATAGTATTATGCAAAATCTAATAATCATGTTAAATATTTCAATAAAATACTGATGGCAGCTTGTAAACTATCATGTATATTTAGTATTCAGTTTAATTTATTGAAACAATCCCAGGTTGCCCGAATTTTTGATCCACTCTGGCTGATGTCAATCACTAGCCTTGGGAAAACATGATACATGGTTGAAACCCTGCAGTGATGCTGCTTAAAACACAGACATACTGTAAGAACCGAAGACAGTTCCAGTAAGACTTTAAAGGAGAAGAAACTCACTGATTCCACAATGACCAAAATTTATAGTGCTGAAGGTCGGTAACTTGTGTGAAGAGAAAACATTCTTCTTGAGGAGTCCTGATCAGCATAATTAAACCTGGTAATGGATTATAACATTACATTTACTGAAACTCTGCAAACTGCTGACCAGTAGTAAAACATCTCCATCCTATTAGGCTGTCATAAGGTTTTATTTTTTAGTAGCTTCTCCTGAAAGAGAGTTTTAGCAGGAAGTTCTATTCAACAGTAATATCAAATCAGATCAGAATAAACCAAAGTATATCAGAACCGTGACAGAGACTGGATACAGTCTGTGGTCAGATTTAATATGTGATTCTCTGATTATCTCAGCACTAATATGTACTCAAAAAAAAAGAAATTAGAGCTTATAACTGTCTGTATTTGGGTCTGTCTTTCTGGCTTTTCGTGATGTTTTTTTTCCTTTTTTTTGCTTTTCTTAAGAAATGTAATATAATTACAATATTTTCATTCATTCATGCTGAAGATGAATGTGAAAGTCATTATGTTTAATCTTAGGGATGAAGTAATCAAATGATATATCTTTTCTGCATTATGTAGTCTTACTAAGGAATCTGGTGATCTGTTTAGCTTTATCCTAAGTAAGATATTTAAATTATATATAGTCAGGTTAACTGAAACATATCCATCAGACACTGGCTGTGTTCATTCACGGTCTGATCTGCAGTTTAACTGAAGATTTGATGATTTGTTAAATACACTGCTACCATACCGCTACTGTGACACTGTTATAAAACAACTCACTGCTGACACTTCAGCTGCATTATTGGGATTAAATCACGAAGATTCAAAGATTTAGTAAATGTGTCTTTTTAATTTTTCTGGCTTTTAAAAGATCACTTCAAATCTGCTTCACTAGCGTCTTGAAATCCAGTTACTAGGACAGAGTTAATCTAACCTGAAGGTATTGTTCTGCATATAAAAGACAGAAGTAAATAATGGATGTTGCTGTAGACTGCAATGAATATTGTTTGCTTACAGTTTTTCTCAGTTGCTTTGGTGAAATTCTCAAAACAGAATTCACATTTGCACAACATTTAATGTGTTTCTCAAAACAATTAGTACAAACTGCAGAACAAAACAAACACTTCAGTCACTTCTTTAGAACAAAATTCAAGTATAAACCCTTGGGTAGAGTTATGGACCATTGTAAACAATATACTGCTGTAACAGTATGTGACAGCTGATGTCCTGTCATTCTGCCTCCAGCAGATCATCTTTCCCTGGCTGCTTGACCACAGGTATTCCCCTCTGGTGGTTAGTTTGTTTGACTCTCACCTGGAAGTCAGGAGATCAAACCCTGCCCAGACCCTTCATTTGTCCTGCTACATACACATACATTTTACTGACCTGGATGTGACTGAACATACTATCACCTTCTCTGGGTTGTCTTACAAACCTGCAGAGTAAAATTTCAGTAATGCACAGTACGCATGAAATACGACTGCATGTATTTCTGTACATTACAAGTTTTTAAAAAAAACTGCACAATACTTTACTGACTTGTTTTCCCAAAGAAATGTTTGGATTTGTGAATTCACAGTGGATCTCTGAACACGGTCCACAACTGTAGCCCTAATTCATCTGGAGTCTGCCCATATGTACATGGCCTCATCTTCCTCTTCTCCTTCCTCCCCACATATCCTCATCCCATCTTCCTTGATGCTGGCCTTCCATTTCTTTACCCCAGTATTGTAGAAAAGGTACACACTATGTCTTGCTTGGTTCATATCGCTTCCCAGTTGAGGGTTGATGGGATTTAGAATGACTGGGAAAATGTCTCATCATTGGTTACAACTAACGCTTCACCCATCTTCTAATCAATGAAAAGGATCAGCTGTGACCAAATGTTCAATTTAGGACACATTCCAGGAAAAGAATTAGAAATATACTGTATTAAGAACATCTGCTTGACAAATTTTCATAACTAGATTTTCTCTTTTGCTTGTCATGACTCAAGCAATGAAATGAAGACGTTTAGTTTTGTGGGGACGGACTATTCTGCTGTCAGAGTATCTAGTTTTGACTGTGGGACCAAAGCAAATGATAAAGTCATGAAATGATAGAGAACTTTGTGTAAGCAAATGCTACATGTCAAAAAGCAATTTGCAATTTGATCAATGAAATGACAAATGATGCTTTGATGTTCACACATGACTAATTGTCGTTGAGTTTGAACTTATAGTTATGCAAATATGAAGCTTGTGAGAATTGCAGAAAAGCAACTGAGAAAAACTGTAATCCACCCAATTTCTAAGGTATAACTGAAGAAAAAAAAACATTAAAGGGGGAAGTTCAGAATTTTTGACATAGGGCCTCATTTACAAGTGAGCCAAAATACTACTTGTCACTGAAGACGGTTTCAATATATTTCATCCCGTTATGCTAGTTCCAGTTGGTCGCCGATGCTAATGCTAGTGCAAGTCAATAGGAATCTGCTAGCCTGTTATTAATAACAATCTTATCCACTCCACAGAACATTTGAGGCAAATCATTTCTAACTTCAGACTATCTGTGTAAATGTTGTGTTTACAGAATAATGTTACAAATAAAACAAACCTGCATTTCGTTGCATTTTGATTGTTGCTGCTGAAAAACTTTACAAAGTTTCACTTCCTGTATTTGGCAGCAGAGTGATGCCATCTGTTGCTACTGTATGTGCATGAAGGAATCTGATTACACAAATATAAAGTCTAAAATACGGCCACGTCTGAAAGGCATGAGGATATGTCGGATTTTGAAGATGATTTCGAACTTTTTCATCAAACTAACTATCAGCATGTCTCTATGAACCGGAATACACTGGCAAAGCTAGTAAGCTGGTAAGAAACTAGTTCCTCAATATGTAATGCAAAATTTGTCATAGTAGGCAAGTTTTTCTTTTTTAACACGAGTTTACTAGTTTAACACGGCATTTACACAGATAGGCTTGCTGATTTGCCTCTGATGTTCTGTGGGGTGGATAAGATTGGTTTTAATGACAGGCTAGCAGATTCCTATTGACTCCCACTAGCATTAGCATCACCAACCTTCTGGAACTAGAATAACGGGATGAAATATGTTGAAACCGTCTTCAGTGATAAGCAGTATTCTGGCTCACTTGTAAATGAGACCCTATGTCAAAAATTCTGAACTTCCCCTTTAAGGTCTCAAAGTAGGGGTGGGCGACATAGCAGATAAACTATCCTGAAATATTTTATGTGCAATAACTGAAATAGCTATATGTACTGATACAAACTGTCACGGCAGTGTTTTAAACCATCTTCATGGGATTTTTCTTCATTGTTTAGCTTCTCTCCCTCACAGATCAACAGCATGTGTGTTGTTGTTTCAGGAGAGACGCAGGAAAGAAGCATGGAGTACGCAGCTAGCTAGCAGACTGGTTTATCGGCTTTAAGAGATGGAAGCTGAATGTGAGACATCCATTTTAAGCTGTAATACATCTCAGAAATGACATAAACAAGGAGACTGGTTGTTCAACTCTACTTGTTTCCTGATGGACAAGATATTCTCACTATACTGATGCAGGAGAACTCCTCGCCCTGTTTCTCCTCCTCCAGTTGCTCCTCACAGGAGGGGAAGTGTTTCTACCCTTGAGGTGTTTATAAAACTAGATATTTTTGTCTGTTTTCATGAGGTTGATACAACAATTTCCAACATGCGCTCTTTGGGCCGGATCTATCAAAGGTTTGCGTGTATAAAAACGTGAGCTATCTCACTCCACACGCAAAAAAAAACGTACAAACTGGTCTATTAACAGAAAAAAAGGGTTTGGTCTTTAAAAGGTGCTAAATAGCACCTCTTATCCATTTAGTACTTTTTCTGCAATGAATATGCAATATGGGGCGTTTACACGCACTTTTGCGTGTAATGGGAGGAGAAAATGTAAATGTATTAATTTAGCACTTGCAAGGGGGATTTATCAACTGTGAGACGCATTGAATTGCTGGTTTTGCGTCTATTTTAGTACGTCTGAAAAGCAGGTGCAACTTGCAGCTTTGTGCACAAAAGGCTGCAATTTCTGAGAGGGACAATCCTGGACACGCACACATTTGTTTCAAAATCATTTCTCATGAGCAGTGAGGGCAACATATTTAGTTCTCATTGTTAATTCAATAAACAATGAGAAACCACTATTTAACACCGGTGTAAAATATTCTGGATAAATGAAAGTTTGCAGCCACTGTGCAGCTTATGAGAACTAAAGCTGCATTGTGTCTTTTTATTTCCCATTTTTGCCAATGTCACGTTTTAACTTGGATTTCAGCACCTGGACAGAACCACAGGATCACCTGGCAGCACAAGCCTCTGAAGCCGTTGGCATTGTGCCAAAGTGAGCATCTCATGTGTAACAGAGACCTCGTCGGAGCTGCAGACACTTTCATGTGTTCAGCAACTCTGATCCATGTCCTCATAAACTGGACACTTCTGAGGCTCTGCACAGATACTTGTTGTATATTTTTATATTTATCATACTGTACTTATTTTAAATTATTTTCATTTATTCCATCATCCAAATATCTCCATCCTCATCTCTGGTGACTGGCATCATATTTCCTTCTGCACTGTCTTCTCTCACAATTTGCCATGCTGCAAACTTCAAAACACGCAAAACCTAATTTACATAAGGGCGTTTCCAACACGTTTGCACTCGCTGTCATTTGCGCCTTCATACTTGGTAAATCACCCGCAAACCGTGGTTCAGCCCCCCTTGTGCAAAATTCCAGATTGCGTGGGCAAATTACTTCACACAAATTTGGATCTTGATAAATCCGGCCCTCTTTGTGCTGGTGGAAAAGCATCTCACCTGTGTGTGCCTGTCATTGTGTGTAGAGACAAGATGTGATGTAATTACATGTTGACGCAAAAAAAATATAACATCAGGCTGTTTAGTTTTTATACTTAAAGGACAAATTATAAACCTGCTTTAAAGGAAAGAGAATCTAAGATGAATTTTCTTGTGATCTGATGCACAATTAAAATAAGCTGAATATAATGAAAACAAAGTCATAATAAAGTATAAAATAATTGAATGGAAAAAATATAAGATAGCCTGTTAAATGAATAAAGGTAGAAAATATAATTATTTGGATCATCGAGGGGTAGTTGAGAGTTCTGTTTGGGGTGGGGCTACCCCCACTATAATGGGAGGGGAAGCACTGTTTTGTTTTTTTAAAAAAACTAAAGAGCATAGCTCTCTTGTTTTAAAGTTAAGTTGAAGGTTTCTTAATTAAACTTTATTGTGATTTTTCTCCTTTAACAGAGTTTACTTAAAGCTATGGTCTACGATTTGAAAGTTTGATCATTATTGATGACCTCATTTAGATGGTGGTAATGGTCCTATACTACAATCTACACAATGTGAAGAGCAAAAAAATGAAAAAAATGCAAAAACGTTAACCAATACGAGCCATCCGGCCGCATGGGTTACACTGGTCAACGTAGCTGTTTGTCTCGCTTCTCTCTGCTCTCATCCAATCCCTGCTCAAGCCGACACTTCCCAGACAGCTGACTGCCTGTGTTCCGCGTCGCGCGCCAGCCCTGCCCTCTTCCGTGTTTAAACATTTTATTCATATATTTATTTATCTATTTTTCTTTTGCTTTCGAAACTTTCTGCAGTAAGTTAGTAGCTGATTAGCAGCTTAACAACAAGAGGAGAATGGAACAGAAAGGCAGCGACAGCAGGAAGCGGCCTCTGCTCTCCGGCAGAAGTTGGGAGAGAAAGAAAGACAGACGAAATGTGAGCAACAGGAGGGGAGACCACGCGTGTTACATTACCTGCTGGAGGAAACTACAGGTGGATAAAGTCTGTGAAAGAAAGGCAGACGAAGAGGAAAACGTGGCCAACACAGGATGGAAGGCTGGGGAATTATCGTGTGATGCGAACGAAAACTCCAGGAGGGAAAATCTGCAGAAGCAGAGACCAGGAAGGACTGAAAGCGGAGTATAAACATCGGGTCTCCGGCTGGAGGAAGCTCCAGGAGGATTTGTGAGTTGTAAATAAATGTACAAGTCTATGACGATGCTGCTGATGACTGGAAACGCTGCTGGTGGGTGTCTTTGTGTGGACAAACGGCATCGGAACGTCAGCTGGTTATTTTCAGTATTGTGAGCTAGCTTATTGTCATCGGTGTTGTCCTGAATGTTCAGTAACTCGTGAAGTCGCTGTAACGTCGTGGTCTCTTACTGATACAGAAACTGCAGCTAAAATACACCATAAACATCCCGGTGGTTGAGAACGGCAAATATTATATATGTGAGCAGATGTTGTTGTTGTTCATTTATGTGGGATAAAAATTACACTGTGAAGCTGTTGTGATGAGGCTGGCTGTGGTTGAGGAGGAGGGCTGTACGTACTTGGTGGGAGAGATCAACGAGCAGAGAGGGGAGGACTGTGTGATGGGGGGCAGGTTGCTTTTTTCAAAATTTCTCAACTGATTCTGAAATTGTAGACCATAGCTTTAAGTTTTACTGGTGGTTTTTATTCATATTTCTGAATTCAACCTTTGTTTGCTTGTCAACAGTGTTTAACCGGGAATCAGGATAAAGTCAAACAAACATTGCTGTTTCAGTTATAGGCCACATCGCTAAGCCCTACACTAATGTAATCTGAATACTAGGGCTGAACGATTTTCAGAAAATATCTTATTGCGTTTTTTTCACCAATATTAGAGTTGCGATTTAAAATGAGATTTTTTTTTCATGTTTTCCATGCAGCATTTTCCCATAGAATACAGGGAAGCAATCAGTTCAGTGTAACAAAAACATGACAAAACCAATGAATCCATCTTGAAAGCAAGAACTTACAGGAAAACTTTCATTTTTTTCAACCTGGACCTTTTTTTTTTAGGAGTTTTGATGTGCATTTACTTACCACTAAAATTTCTGCATCACTGTGATTGTAAGATATTTAGTTAAGTCGCCCTTCCTTTGCAGTCTGTTGGTGTCTGGGTAGCGAGCTGCATCAGACGCGTGTACAGCCTTTAGAGTGCAAAGAAACCCCCCAATAACTAACGGAGAGTTAAAGGAATAGTACACTCACAGAATGATGTAACTTTATTTTCCACCTCCCCTTATGGTGAGCAAGACTCTGGAGCACTTTTTTAATATCTCAAATGCAGCCGGTGGACTGCTTCTCTTTTTCCCTCCAACTTTCATATAATGGAGTTCGATTGTGCCCGAGCCAAAAAGGTCCATAAAAGTGCACAAAAACGTGTCCATATTCCTCCATACTGCTCGTCTAATGTAATCCAAGTGTCCTGAGTGGGTAGCGTCCAGAATTTACTCGAAAACAACATCATTTACTACATTTTTAGAGCCTAAACAGTACTACATCTTAAGTCCGCTAAGCGCACATATGCACGTTCACGAAAATATGGAAGGCTTGGCGTTCAGAGCCTACTCTGCCGATAATAAAAGTGTAGAAGAAGAAATTAGCTATTTACATTGTGCTAAAAGCGACAGAGCTGCAGACAAACGGGGACAAACACAAGAGGGTCCAAGAGGGGTTGGATATTGATTTGAAACAAAGAAAGAAAGAAAGAAAGAAAAAAAGAACGTGCGATGTCGTCTGCCGCGCCTTAGTTTCCGTAGTTTCATGAACGCGCATCGGCATGCTCGTAGGAGATGCGATGTAGCACTATTTAGGCTCTAAAAATATACTAAACGGCGTAGTTTCGAGTAAATTCTGGACGCTACCCACTCAAGACACTTGGATTACATTGGACAAGCAGTATGGAGGAATATTGACAAGTTTTTGTGGACTTTTATGGACCTTTTTGGCTCGGGCACAATCGAACTCCATTATATGAAAGTTGGGGGAAAACAAAAAGTCGTCCTGATTGTTGGCTGCATTTGAGATATTAAAAAAGTGCTCCAGAGTCTTGCTCACCATGAGGGTAAGTGGAAAACATAGTTACATCTTTCTGTGGGTGTACAATTCCTTTAACTCTGAACTCACAGGACAATAGTACTCGTTCGTTCATTCTCTCTACTTCATGGTGATCACTCTGTGATGATGCTTTAAATATTGAAACAAGTCTGTTGTGTTGCAACGTGAAGTAGTAATCCTTGGTGGGCAAGTTCGGCACAATACCTGATGCTGTTCTTTGTCAATATCCCGGAAACTAAAACAGTCCCACACAGCTGATGTGCTGTTTTTCTTTGGAGCTAAGATATCTGCAGAAGTGTCACTTTCAGTAACGGTTCTGAGAAGCCTGACACCGTTGCTCTTGTAATTTCAGGGAGTTGATTCTGAATACACGTGTTCCTCAGCACTTGCACTGCTTACTTCTCATGACCAGATGATGTGGGAAAATTGCATGATGGTGCGATTACAAAATTGTGCTAATTAAAAATGTAATTTAAATGCAAATGCGATTAATTGTTCAGCTCTACTGAATGCATCTAAATTTAGACGTTTCCTAATCACCTGACTTTGCATTTATAAAATCATGCAATGCCGATCCAAATGTATTTTTATCCATCCATGCAACATTTATAACACTTGAACTTCACCCAGTTTGTCGACTCGTTAGAGTTTGACATGTTAGTGCGACGAAACTAGTTATCTTGTTGACTTTGAAGATCTTTGCTGAAGAAAACGAGATTCTGACGTCAGCTTCCGTAAAAAACTCAGAACATTATGGGTTTTACACACAGAGGAACTACAGTACATTAAGTAATAATATTTACGGAGGTAGAAAATAGGACATTTTAAATGTAATAATCTATCAGCTAAAGACAAATAAATGTTTTAATTCACCAAATAATCAAGTAAATGATTATTTTTATCTAAACTCTACCGTCCTCTATCATATTTTACCAGAATGTGTCTGATGCTAAAGTCCTACTTTGAGACGAACATCATGGTGGTTTCTGTTAACAAATCAAAAACTAAAAACACATTAAAATGAAAAACAATCTCCTCATTTGAGATGAACTAATAAAAAACTGAACCACCTACAAGGCTGCCACCATCATTAATTTCTGATTATTCCTTGATATTAGTCTGATATCTGGCTAGCTTCAGTTAGCTTCCCATCAGCTCCAGACAGACTGAACAAAGTCAAATTTGCTCTCTGCTCTGTTAACTGTCACGGCTTCACTTCTACTAAACCAAATATAACATCACATTAACCGAGACAAAGCATGGACGCAGATAACTGTTCAGACTCTTGTATCAGTGCGTCTCTTCCAGATCAGACCTGTAGATAACCAGAGCCGACTAAACCCCACAGAGACACGACAACCTGCAGCAGGAGCAGATGTAACTGCTGAAACTGTTCATGCTGCACATTGGAGACGACTGCGACTCACAGCAGCAGCTGATGAACTCATCATCCATCCACAGTCGGAGTTACAGGACGGGACAGGAGTTAAACTGGTCTTTGTGTTCATTTTAGAAATGCACTTAATTAGAAAAAGCTGACATATTCTCAGTTTTTTAAATATTTTTGGATCAACATTTTAAAATGAGGGAATTTTCCCAACATGAAGTAAATGAGTTCAATTGGAAATAATCATTCTACAATGATTGAAGTAATTTTATAGGGGAATCCATCTGCTTTAAAATAAAAATAATCTTAAACTTTAACTCTCTGAAATGAGTTTCAACGTGACAAACAGCTGAGATGAAGCTCCTCTGTGCTTCTTCCTGAAGGACCGCCATCACTGCCGCCTTTTCAGCGTCCGCCTGCTGTTTCTGGCTCACGTTGCTGCGTGTGCAGACGCTGCACGCCGCTCAGCAGCAGCTAACTTCATGTTTTATAAATAAAGTTTAAATAAAAAATCCCAGATTATCTAAACATCCTGAAAACTGAGTGAATAATGTTTCTACCAGGCAGACTTCTCTTGTAGATCAGTTGTTGAGTTTCCTGTTTGTATCACGCAGCTAAAAAAGATGGAGCATGATGAGTTTGGATTTATTTTCCCTTTTTAACATCAAACCTGCCGTGTGATTGTTACACGCGTGTGCGTCGCAGAACTGATGCTAAAATAATATATTGTACATGAACAGATTTATTTAATGTCCTCTGTTTTCTGAAAGCTCAGAGTTTCTGTAAAGACTTTCTACATGTGAGCAAAGATGTGGACGACTACCCAGAATGCAAGGCGGTGTGACGTAGTTCTCCGTTCTCTGTAAAGCAGCCGAGTCTAAAATGTTGCTGGACATGATGTTTTCATGCTGTGTTGGGAAAGATGTTCAACCTCACCGACACACCTGATCAGAGGAAAAACTGCTGAAATATTTTCTCCTTCCTCTTCAGTTCAGACGATAACAAACTGCTGCTGAGCAGTTTTTCAGTCTGAGCTGCTTCAACCTGCGATCAGTCCTCTTCTTCCTCCATCATCAACTACGACGTCTCTGCGTGTTCATAAACACACAGTCCAGCTGCTCTCATTTCATCACGTTTCTCTTTCTGCTGTCAGACGGCTGAACGAGCAGAAATGTGGTTGTGGGTCAGAAACGTTCCCGGCTGACTGGACAAACTGGGACTGCTGCGCTGAGGTGCTGGGATGTTTGTTAAATCACTGTTTTATGATCATGAAGGATCAAATCAGCAGAGATGCAGCTTCATAACAACAGCTGTGTGATGTGATCACAGAGAGGTTAAAGAGAAGCTGCAGCACAGAAACTGAACCCTGTCTGAGCAAACAGCTCACTGATGATCAATTTTATACATGTATTTTTTTTTTTTTTTTACCAATTTTGTAAAATATGAAGGAAAAACTCTGATTTCTGCTGGAGAAAATTATATTATAGTGTAGATCAAGTTTCAGTTTAACTGCTGAGATTCAGCAGATGACATAAATGATGATTTTCCTGCTTCACTAAACATTTTTTTAGCAGCAATCAAATCATTGTGTTTATTTGTTTGTCTGACAGCAGAGACAGAAAAATAATTAAATAATAGTAGATAAACAGTGAGTGTGAACATTAACAGAGTGTAGGTGATGATGGAGAGCAGGAGAGGACTGAACTGAGGTTTAACCAGATCAGACTGTCTGTCAAACTGCTCCACATGTTGGTTGCAATCTACTTTTATATTTATGGACTTAAAAAACACAAGAAAACATTTAGGATGTTTTTAGTGATGTTTCAGTGTCATTTGACATCTTTATCACAGCAGCAAGTAAACAAAATGATTCTGTGTTTTTGGATTTCATTGGTTGTGTGAATAAAGTGAATTAACAAGTTTATTAGTTTTGTAAATTTCAGTAACTTTAGAGAACAGGAAAATATTTCCTGACTTATCTAATGTCAGCAGAGGTTATATATCATAGATTAAAACATACAGTGGAGATATCTGAACTCTTATATTTAATTGAGAGGTGAGGCAAAAGTCAAAGCCCTAATGTGTGGTGTGGGAGTATGTTATGTTTTGCAACAAACGATTACACAAAACTCACATTACCAATAAACAGTGAAACACAAACAAACCTCCAGTTTGATTGAAGCGCTGCTTTGCAATTTCAATGTTGGCTTTGAAGGCCTGCTGTTGACCCAGAAGGTTCCCAGTCTGTGTCTCCCAGTATTGTTGATCTGTGTTCTTCTCCATCCAATCCTGTGTAGGCACTGCTTTCCTGGTGTTGCTGTCATAGTGAACTATCTGAACATCATCAACCAACCCGACAACCACAAACTCTGGGAAGTTTGGGACTTGTGAGGATCCAGTGTAGAAATACTTCAGAGAGTGAGTCCCTGTAAGAGTCCCTGTAAAATAGATAAAACAATGGTATGAATTCAGTGTTCAGAATAAAAGAGAGAATTAGTTTTCAACTAAAGCATAACTTAAATGATAATGATCTTTACTGAATTTTAAACCAAAATAAAGACTAATTCTTATGTAAACCAAAATGTTCATGAAATTCTTTAATATTTCTCACAATTTGGGCAAGAAAGTGTATCCTGCATGAAGTTAGATATCAAATGGATCAAACATTTATGACAAGCCTTTTCTTACTGACTCCCTCTGACAACAAACTGTATTTTGTCTTCACGTTGACTTCCATAATTGAGTCACCATCATTCAGTTAGTTATGTTGGTGGCTTCACTGCCTGCTAGGATCACAGTTTGAACTTCTTTTATTTAAGCTATTAACATCTCTTAAGGTCAGTATGTTTTTTCTTTACACTTCTCCAAAGGAATTTATTTTTCACACTTTGATGTGATCACAAGTTTTTATAGTCACTGATAGAAAGGATTTCACTTTCGAAGCATTTGGGCTTTGAACAAAAACAACACAAATATGCACCATTTTTTCTTAATTCATTTAAAATAGTCAAAGGTGCTGAGTACAGTCTTTATTAGTAATACATCAGTTATTCAACAATTAATTAACTAATGAACTAACAATTAATATCTGACAGCTTTTTTTCTTTTTTGAAAATACTAGAACAATCACGAGTTGGAAAAAATAAATCAGCTTAACAATCATCATGTTACTAATATTCTTTGTTAAAATAAACTTCTGTGTGCAAATAACTTCAAACCCATTTAGGCTTTTTGATAGCTTCTTGTTACTGTTGAGTCAATATTGTTCAGATCTTAGAGTAAAGCCAGGTGGATGTCATTACCAGTTTATTACTGGTCTTATTTTAAACAGCACATTATTTTGTCTAATGACTTTCAGCAATGTAGCAATACGCACTTAGGTTGGTTGGAAAGATATTCAAAGGGGTCCTTCCTCTTCATGATTTACCTTCTTCCACTTGGCAATATCTTCCATAAATATGGGATACAGTTTCACTCCTTCACTCTACCTTTCCAGAAAGCCTGAATCCACTCTCCCATCCTCCTCCCTCACCCTCTGGCTTTAAGAAATAAAATCTTGGTTCACCTTCATCTTCCTGAAACTCAATGGCAATGAAACTGAACTTATTTTTGTTGGCATCAGAGCAATAATCTTCAAAACTGATAGCTTCTCCATCACTATCAACAATGCCACAGTTTCCCCTGCCACTCAGGTGAACAGACTGGGTGTCATCCTAGACAGCTCTCTTTTTTTTCATGCTCATATCAATAATATAACCCGGTCTGCTTCCATCTTCCATCCATTAATGGCCCCCACTCCTCTCCCACCACCCACATTGCTGCCATCCTGGTCCACAGTATCGTCACTTCCCGGAGTGACGATACTGTCACTTCTCTTTGGTGTCCCCAAAGATTATTATTATCATTACTATTATAATTATTAAGTATTAATGTTAGTATTATTATAACTGAGTATGGTGGTACTACAATTTGTAATAAATTAGTTATTGCTCATTTTATGACTTATTTGTTGATTAGAAATCCCCCAAATTTAAATTTTAGCATATTTCAATAAAATAAGAGTTGCAGCATGGAAAAAAGGAGATGGTTTATGTGTACTGTGAGTTAAGTGGTACTACAACATATAATATCATAGTTATTGCCAATTATATGATTTATTTGGCTTTTTAAAAAAATCCCCCAAAATACATTTGAGCATATTTTATGAGCGGAAGAGTTGTTGTATGATCAACAAGGGCCCATTGATGTGTGTGGTGACTTTTGGAGGCTCTGCACTTTATAACAATGGAGTTATTGACTAATATAGCAATATATTAATGATTAATGAATTATAAAAAAGGAACATTTCTCCAAAACAGCAGTTGTAGTATGACCATGAGGAGTCGCTTGGGGTGTGTGGTGGTTTTGGAATGCATACACTGTATAACAGCTGAGTTATTGATTGAAATAGTAAGATATTAATGATTAATAACAATAAAAAATGTAAAAAAATAAATAAAAGGTGCTTTTTTTTTTCAAACAGCTGTTGTAATATGACCACCAGGAGTCCCTTGGGGTGTGTGGTGATTTTGGAGTGCCTACACTGTATAACAGTAGAGGTATTGATTGATATAGCAAGATATTAATAATTAATAACAACAGAAAAAAATCTAAAAAATAAAGTTACATTTCTCCAAAACAGCTGTTGTAGTATGACCATCTGGAGCCCCTAGTTGTGTGTGGTGATTTTGGAGTCCCTGTTCTGTATAACAGTGGAGTTATTGATTTTTGTTCGCAGCGTCTTGCTCTTGTATTGCCATTTGCAGACGGTCCCTAACCACTCGCCCGGCTACCGCCTGCTCATAGAGATCAATGTTATTCATCCAGCTCGGAGGATGGCTCGTTTTCTCAAAAATAGTAGTCTGTGCTATTATGACGTTCATGCTCCACGCTCCGTTGGTACGTACTGCACCAACACCCAGGTGAAGTGAGAGGTTGCTGGCTGGACTTGGACTGACACCGACTTTCAGAGGAACATGTTCTTGCATTGACCCAAGATGGCCGCCCGATAGGCACGCCAGCCTAGCGGCCAGCAGCGTCCAATGGGGTGTCTACATATATGATGGCTATGGCTAAATTAGCCACACTGTAAACAATGGGTCCTCCAGGGAGATGTTGTATGGAAGGGGCTGTCCGCAGCAGTGCCTGTTTAAAATGGCAGAGGCGTCTGATACTTTCCAAGACTCAGCAGATGCCTTAAGTATCGATACCCATGCTAATAAATATCTAACTAGATACTAATTTTTTAGAATCAATCAGTATCTGAGAATCAATTCTTTTTGATAACACTACAACATATCACACAGTCATCTAATATTCAACTATGCAACAAACACCTACAGTACAGTGGTACTTTATTTATGTATATATTACATATTTATTTATTACTTATATTTATTTATATTTGTTTATTTAGATAATTTTTCAAAACAGTTTGCTGAGTTTCTTCTCAACAAGTTGCTGCATCTCGCTACGTGGGTTACCTTGTTTTTCAATGTAGCTGACAAGCCGCAGCTAGCGACCGGAAATGTCAATGCATTCTGGAAGACGAGGACGTTCAGTAGGGCTGAACGATTTATCGTTTTAAGATCAAAATTGCGATTTCAGACCATGCGATCACGTGATCGCCAAAGCTGCGGTTTTTCCAGCTCCTGACTGACCCAGAATCTGCTCTGTCCACTGTTGTACACACGTGCTACTTGCCGTCTCTGTACCAGCCAACTAAGCTCACCAATCAGAAGCAGAATGTTACTCATGGGCAGGTCAGCGAACCAATCAGGATCAGCATCAGGGCTGGGATTCTGCGCCTTGCGCTGTGTAATCTTTACACGTTAGGAAACGGCTTCAGTAGAACCGTTTCTAACTGGGTTCCGTTGTTGGAGAGAGGCTGCAGACCTCTGCTGCCTCTTTCTGTTTGTTGATCCGCTTCGTGAAATGAGGGAATTTAATGTTCAGTAAAATGTAATCTTTAACTGTCTGCATTGTCAGATTTCATGATTCAGCAGTTAAGTCACCTGCAGCGATCAGCTGATCAGACAGTCTGGTGAAAAATGATCTGATCTGTAAAATCAGATCAATCATTTTAATGAGAATAAAAGCGCGACTGAATTCCAACCAGTTTTCTTTTAACCTATAAAGTTTTGGGCTTTGTGCTGTGGACACGAGCACGATGCGGGCGAGTAAATTAATGATCCGTATTTAGGCGGATCTGAGTAAAAGGAGACGAATAATCAGCTGAACTTGCTTCGTGAACGGGGCGAACCGGGGCAGCACACAGAAGCTTTGTCCTTGTTATTTGGGACATCAGTGAAGCCACACAGTTAAACCAGAAGTCCAGAAACAGGAGGAAAGTTGTTGCTGCTGCTTTTCAAGCGGACATGAGAGGATGAGTACGGAACGCCCTTGTGGCCAAAAATGTGCGTCCACACGTCAGAAATGCAACCTGATAAAAACAATCAGGGTAAAACCACCTGATCATTGATGATGTAGTCTTCTTCACCTCAAGTTCAGGTGACAGAATGACATAAAAATGAAGTTGGATGTAAAACCTGATATTTGTTTAGATTTATTTTACAACTTAATAACATTTCAGTGCACATATGAATCCATGATAAATTCCCTGGTTTGTATGTTTCACTTAACGTAACCTACAAGAACTGTAAAAGAAAATATGTTGATTTCTTATTTGGAGATTATTTAGTGCATTTGTTAGAGAAACAGTTTAAATATTAAAAATAGCACAATAATGTCTTTTTTTATTCTGGAAATTCAAGTGTGTAAAGCAAAATGCAGATTACCTGATTTGAAAAAGACAGTAAGTGGGTTGATTAACTGTGGTAGAGGGGGAGGACTGCAGGAAATCTGAAAATCCCAGAGTTCCAGTGAATGTACATGCATTTTTTAATAAATGCATTTGAAAGTGAGTAAATCTCACCTTTAATTGTCATCCTTGATTAAGAGTAATAGCTTTTAATGTTTTGATGATATAATGGAGTTTTCTGTCATGTTCATAAATGGTATTGTACATTGTAAATATTGTACTGAAGCTTGATTTGAAGAAAATCGTGAATCGAATCGAAATCGCAATATTGCCCAGAAAAATCGCAATTACATTTTTTCCTGAAATTGTTCAGCCCTAACGTTCAGAAGTGGGTGGTGCAAAATAAGGTGAATACAAGCACATGGGACCTTCTGATAATCACAATTACATTACTATGTCTGCATAGTTTGCCAATAAACTTGATTCTGGCTGATTTATGAAATGACGGCAGATTTTTTTTTTTTAATTTAAAAAGCTGATACTGTAGAGTTGTGTTTTAAAGTCACTAAATTTATATCAAAATGATTGATTAAGATTAGAATTATTGATGATATGGCTGATATTAATCAAAGGCAAATAACCAGCAACACAAAAAAAATACGGTGATCTGCCTTAACTGTTTTAAAACTGTCAGGCTATTTTACATTACTGGATTTATTTTGTGGAAATTTGAATCCTATTTTAGGCATGTCCAGAAAAAGAAAAAACTATCAGGAAAATGAGAAGCAGATTTTGCTGTTAGCACATAAAAATACTGTATGTGAACTGAAAGACTAAACTAAGCTGTTTTCCATTTTCTTAACATCTGACTTACGGTAATTGGTCATGATTGTTGCTTTTTCCAGTGGGTGGACAACATCTTTTGCTCCAGCAAGCTGAAACACACATTCATACTTCGCCCAGTCAGCAGTTCCAACAGATGAAAGATCCATGTCAACGCTCATCTGGAAGGTTCCATCATTGTTGGGAAGGATCTCTCCTTTGACCACACCCTCATGAATCTCCTCTCCATCTTTCCTCCAGAACATTTCAGCTCTGTTGGGGTAGAAACCTGTAGCGTGGCATCTGACTGAGGAGGATGGCTTCTGGAGGACAGATATTGAAGGAAGCTCTGAAGAGTAACAAGAGAGACAGCTTTAGATCTGTAGTCAAACTAACTTTAATTCAGCTAAAAGGTTTTTTAGGCATTCTGAATGTTTTAATTTTACATCATCATACATGCCACTTTGTCAAGTGTAATTTAAGTAAACAAATCAAAGGACAGAAAAAGCTATGAAAAAAGTGAATGACAGGATGGGAATAACAAATAGAGGCACATATACATAGAATTA
The DNA here is from genome assembly GCA_023101725.1 of Atherinomorus stipes. NCBI lineage: Eukaryota > Metazoa > Chordata > Actinopteri > Atheriniformes > Atherinidae > Atherinomorus > Atherinomorus stipes. The sequence continues at coordinate 30,054 of JALJCO010000409.1, forward strand.
ATTAGACTGAGACAGGTGATGTGGGTTTACCTGTTCGAAGTAGAGAGCTCTTCCCAAAGTTCACATACTTCTTAAGCCACTCAGGACAAGTTTTAGTATGGTAATTAATCAAATGTTGATCAAGAATCCAGTTTCCATCCCACTTGTGTTTGGTCATGAAACCTTGCTGTTTTGGCGCGATCCATGTCGCTGTCTCCAGGTTAAATGTCAGCAAGTCTTCACCATCATAACCAAAACGATTAAATCCAGTAATCTCTCCAGTCTCATCATCCCACTCACAGCCATACATCTGCTGAAAAATGTGGACACCTGAAAAGAGAGAGAGAGAGAGAGAGAGAGAGAGAGAGAGAGAAATGGTAAATTCCAACACAGTCACATCATCATTTTATTTGTCATTTATTCACTACTGAAGGTCTGATTGACATAAAAAGAGCTTCTGCTCAAGAGGTTCAGGTCAAAATCACATTAATACACAAAAACAAATAGAATCTGCAGTTTCTGTTATTATGTTAATAACAGTTATTAACCCTGGACCTTGATTTAACGTTACTTATTCTCAACATTAAATGCTTGAAGGTGATGACTGCAAATTTCTCCTTCTTTTAAGAGGGTTTTCCACAACTTGCCAAACTACTCACTCATGAGGAGACTCATGAGTGAGTATTTTAGCAGCTACTGGATGGTTTTCTTTTTAACTGTCTTCAGTATCAAAAAGAAGGCTCATGTCTTCATGTGTGTGTTTGCTTGTCTGACAGCAGAGACAGAAAAATAACTAAATGAGAGCAGATAAACATTTAATATGAACACAGAGTGATGGAGAGCAGGAGACGACTGAACTGAGGATTAACCAGATCAGACTGTCAACCAGCTCCACGCGTTGGCTGCCATCTACAGTTTATGTATTTATGAACTAAAAAGAATAAAAACCATCTGGACATTTACTTTTCACGGATTATGTGTTTAAGTTTGGTTGAGTTTTTAACTACCATAATCAGCATTAACTCATTAAACAGTGTTGTTTTGCAGGTTGAGTCTGTATCTGTAATTTAGAAAACATTGTTATTTAACGTTAGTAGAGAGGTTTCATATATCAGAGAGCAGCTGCAATATTAAGCATAAAATTCAATGATAGTCGAAAGTAGACTGTGTGTGGATGCGCGCGCGTGTTTATGTGAAACGTAAATGTCACAAATATTTCTAGCCAACTGTTCATTACTCACCTCCAGACTGGTTGAAGCGCTGCTTGGCTATGTCAACGTTACGTTTGGAGATCTGCTCCTGGTCAATGGCGTTCAGAGTCTCACTCTCCCAGTACTCTGGATCTTTATTCTGGGCCATCCAGTCCTGTTTGGGAATCTTCTTCCTTGTGACACTGTCATAGTAAATGAACGGCTGCCCATCAACCATGCCCACCGACACAAAGTCGGGGAAATTCTTTATTCCTGAAGTTGCCGTGTGGAGGTAGTACAGCGAATGTGTCACTGTGGAACATGAAAACACATTTAATACTTATAGGCCTATTTAAATAACAATTCTTTGTTTTAGACTCTTGTTGTAAAGCAAAATTTTCAACTCACCAGCCACCGCGCCATGAATTGCGAGGAAAACCCCACTCAGTATGAGACAGATCGTCATTTTGTCTTGAACCACCTATAACGACGATATGTTAAGTTTTTAGCTCTCCACAGGCGAACACTAGTCAACTGGCACCAATCAAGGTATACCTGAGAGAAAGGACCGCGGAGCGTAAAACATCATCTTCCTGTGAGCCAATGGGAATTTAGAAAAAGCAAAGCGTCATTAATATCTGGGTTGAATCTTCCCACAAAGGTTACTAATGAAACTGAAAGTAGCCTGCGATCAACTGGAGCCTTTATAAAACATGAGGAGTGGATCTAAACAGGTCTCATGTTGTAATGTTGGCCCATTCACCCCCCCCCCCCCCCCCCCCCCCCCCCCCTCCCCTTGTTCTTAGACTTTATGGAATTAAATAGATTTTCCTGATGTGGAAAAAAAATAAAAATTTGAAAAAACTTTGAAAATAAATAAAATTTATTTAGCGTCTTGTTTAAATATCTCCAAGCTTTCTTTAGGTCTTGTTTAAAATGTAATTATAAAAGTGCCACAAACGACATGTTTAAATTATTCAGACATTTGAAGTCATTTTGTGTTCACTGACATGTTGGGGTGCACCTGAATTTCTGTGTTCTCAGTGAGATAACTTATTTCAAGATTTTAGTTTATTGTTATCTATGACAAACTCATGAAAACAGAATTTGAGAAATCATAAAAAAAACTAAAAGTTGGAAAAAATACATTACAAAATACATTTTATTATAAAACCAAAATACAGAATTCAGAAAAGGTGACCCAAATGCTGTATGGTATCAACAATCAGGCACCAACATCACAATATTTTCTATTGCTTTGAAGGAACCAGCACAGAGTGATAAACATTCAGATAGACTCACGTCAGCTCCAGTCTCCAGACTCCAGTCTGCTTCTGGAATCAAGGCAGATGTCACGCAGTGGACCAGTTTCAGGTGGTGGTTCTGGGTGCGTGGTGACAGGCCTACCAGGCTGCAGGGGAAAGACCAGAATGCAGAGCTCCAAATGCTTTATTAAAACAAGAGGTCCAAGAAAAAAGGTGCTAAAATACACTAAAGAATACGAAAAAACATGCCCATATGTATGTATGTAAACCCCCCCCCCCAAAAAAGGTTTCTATCCATCTATCCATCCATCCAACCATTTTCTTGACACTTATCTGGGATCAGGTCATGGAGGCAGCTGCCCAAGCAGGGATTTCCCCAGCCACATCCAAACTGAGATTCAGCATGTCCTAGGTCTTCCCCAGGGTCTCGTCCTCCCAAAGAAGTTTCTAAACTATGTATCATCTTGACAAATTCTGTAGGTATGTCCATCTGAGCATGTTGTCAACTTAAAAAACAGTTTGATGTATTCAGTAGAGATGAGTCCTTTTAGTTTGTGTTTGTGAAGCAAAACTTGAAAACTAACAGACAATTTGTTCCATGAATATAGAAAACAATGGAGAGGTTAGGAAATTTTGCATTTCCGACAGAACTCACATGTTTACCCAAGTAACAGCCAGCTGAAGCGCACCCATCTATACAATGTCACCATGTTTGAACTTGAAGGCCAGGGTGGCTGTCCCGTGGTTCAAGTTAATACACCCCTCCCTCACTGTTACAGGACTTTAATCAGAAACCCTGAAAGCAAAAAAAGAAAGTTGGTCAAGCGCATTAAGAGTAATTGCATGAGGCAGAATATAAATCAGAGTGGTGGTGTAAAATGGGCTGTTTAACAGAAGCTGTTGATTTTTGGTATGAAGGACCAACACTTCTCAAATTAACATACGCATGAAATAACCTGAACCACGCTGAGTCCTTCATGGTGTGGTTTACAAGATAATGTCTCAAGTGTTATATTCTTGACAAACTGTTGTCAAATAATACGTATCCCAAAGGAACAACATATCCTGTATGATCCTGAGACTGTAGTGGCTGGGTCCATACATTGTATTGTATTTTGAATTTTATTTCGGTCAAAAATGTCACAAATACATATCTTCAAACAAAGAACAGTGAAATCCCTGTGCACTGACCGTAAAGGTATAGGTTGAAGCCAAAGCTTATATTGCCTATCCTTCATATCTAAATTGAGGATTCACATCAATATCATAAAGAAAAGAAAAGAGACGAGGACAAAAAAATATGATAGCAAAGACTAGGGGGAAAAAGGAAACACGGTAACTTAGTGGTCCATAACAATCATAGATACTTATTTACAATTTGTAAGATATTTGTTCATAATATTATTTTTAAATATATGATTAAATTTCTGAATTGTATTGCATAACTTCATTTCTATTTCTAAGTTATTCCAGAGCTGGACACCTTTAACTGTCAAACACCTTTGTTTTATGTTGGTTCTGGTCTTTATCCAGGGTGCACATGCAGCTCCCCCCTCATGTGGTAGTGATGTACTCGTACCTGAAACATCCTCTCTGGAAACATATTATTTCCAGTCCAGTAAGGACTCCAGTCCTCACTGGACCAGCAGCGTTCTGGACTAACTGCAGCTGTCTGATGGACTTCTAAAACCTGTGAGGACAGCGTTACACTAGTCTACTAAATATAAACACATTGATGTTAAATTTTTCATTAATCTAGCAAATAACAGTCCTCAAATGTTCTCGTTTTTTATACAAAATGTTAAAACCTGTATGAGCTGTGTTGACAAAAAGTCTCTAATATGTGAAACTGTTGTAGCAGTTTTATATAATAATATGAAGTGTGATTGATAAATAGTTCAAAATATCATAATGCATGACATATATTGTGACATCTTTGGTTTACATGATCCTTTTTTTTTTAACACTTGCTTAATTGGACAAAACAGTTTTCCTGCTACTATCAACTTATAAGTCACTACAAGCTGTAGAAATGTTTTCAAATCTGAGAGGTAGAAATATACCAACATAATCTGTCAAACAATTGTTTAATGATGCTGTTACGATGCTATAAATGATCTAGAACAGGCTGAGTTGGTCACATTGTCCCAAATCCAAATGAATAAACTAAACTTTTCTGTTTCTCTGTCAAACCTTGCAGCTGCTTTTCTGGTATGTCATTAAACAACTAATTAAACCTGAATTAACTAGACATGGAAATCCACTCTAGTTGTACTGATAATAGTTTCCATTCAGGGCCCAAAAATGTGTTAGAGCTTTGCCACTGGTCTGAAACAGCACATCAACCTAAGCTCCATTCGCAAGAAATAACATGATGGGTGTGTTAAGTTTCTTCTTTGTGTCTGGCACCCAGATCTCAAATGACTTGAAAATTTTGGCGCACAAACCAGGAAGAGAAACAAACCATAGTTGTTATCTGTTATGACACCAAAGTTTCTTGCCCTCCTTGTTTTTCAGCATTTCTCTGGTGACACATATGAAAACAAAAAAACTTGAGTCAAGACTAGAATTTCATAAGAAGTCAGCTGATTTTATACCTTTTTTTGTTTAAACAGTCCCATATAAAATAGACAAAAGTACCTATTTGATAAAACAGGCAGAATTTACACAAATTTAGAAAAACACATAAATATGACACGTTCATATAAACATAATATAGGCTGCTGTATTTAGACTATCTGAACCAAAGACTGTAAGAAGATCGGAACTATCTGAAGGCTGTGTGTGTGAGTTAGTATAAACAGATGTTTCATTGTTTCTCTTGTCCTCATTTCACCTGTGACAGACAGGTTTCTGTTCTGCCTACCTTACATCCTTCATGTCCACTTTTCTATTTTAATCTCTCTTTTCTGTATTAAAGGTGTCTTACTGGGAAAGATCCTCCTATATTGAAGCTCTAAATAATACTAATTAGTTTAAAATCAAATTAAGTTTCGGGACATCTTTAAATCAAAATGCAAACCCAAGTGAGCATAAGGAAACAATGTAGTAGATAATGAACACGCTGAGCTCGTGCTGCTGCTGGACTAATATTTGTAAAAATAGCGCCATCTAGCGGTGAAATAGCATAGCATGTTATGCGCAGACTATATTCAATTTTAGTTAAAAAGATTTGATCGTTTCTTGTCAGTTTTATATTTTAGATGCGGTTTTAAAATATTAAATTTAATAATTTAATCTTGAAATTATGACTTGATTATTTTATTTATTAATTTATTTATTTTTTATCTGTCATTCAGTGCAGGAGAAAGTGAAACTAAAATGCAGCAGGGTTTTTTTTTTTTTGCAGGGGGAAAACCAGCCATTCTTTCTTACGTGCGTGTGTTTTCAGTAAAGAGACTTCAGAGCTGAGAAAATATATCCAACAATGACGGGCTTTTCTACAATTTATAAACTGTCTCTGGTTGCTGTTATCTCTTCCATCCAAATAAGCTAATATGCTAATTCCAGCTTTGCTACCCAGACAAAATAATACACAAAACAGAAAAACGAACATTTACGAGTACATTGATGGTTATTCAAAAGTAAGATAAGTAAAATAACTTGCGTAAAACTTGCCTTAAAGAAGAAGCGACGCAGCGGTGAGTGGGTTGTGCAAAACACGTAAAACTTCAAAGTATTTAACAATAAAAACATCTGTTTTGAGAGTCGTATATATGCCGAATTTAGCATCAGATTAAGAACAAAGTAAAACACTGTTAAATATGTGTTGTATTCACTTATAACATAGATGTTCGTAAAATACTCAAATTAAAACGGGGTTTGGTGTGAAACGTCCAATGACGTATTGCGTCAAACAGCTGAAGCCAACTTTTACCTACACGGTGTTGTGTTCACGTGAGTGTAAGAAATTAGATCAACCCACCAAAAAACTAGATCAATAAAAGCCTAAATAGTAAGTAGACGAGAAACTGAAACTGGGTTGGCTTAAGTATAAATAGATATTTCTATGTACCTTATATAAAAAAATTCTCTCTTTAGGTAAGAGTCAGTTGCAATCTTATTGCAAGAAGAAGTCGTTTTTACTTTCTGATTTTAAGGTCAGGGTCCAGTTTTGTAAAGTTTGATTGCTTCGTGTTACAGTGATAGTTTAACTCCTTTTTTATATTTTCTGCTATTTATTGAAACTTTCCCGTTTATTGTTGTAGGTAACTGTAGGTTAGTATGGCAACGGTTAAGACAATACAAACAAGCAGTTTTATTCTTCCAGAAAATATCTGATGAACACTAGTATATAAAACTGGATTAAGATGCTTGTTAATTTAATGTGATCATTCTATTATTCCGGTGTTTTGCAATGTTCTTTACTCATTCTACATGTCTTGTTGAATCTTGGGTTGAAGCTTGCAGCAGCGGCTGTCCAGTGCTGGAGTGCTGGTTCGTGCAGGAGAAGGCGGGTCGAGGAGGAGGTTTAACTGGAGCTACAACGCAGGAAAAATCTTTTGCTTCACATCAGAAGAGATTCACAAAGTTCTGCAGAGTCCTCCGAGCTCCATCTGACATAAACCCTGACAGAGTTTACTTAGTTACAGGTGGAGTTTAACTCTGAGCAGGATGTGTGTGATGCATGTGCGCTGTTTGTGTACGTTGTGTTGCGTGCAGATGTGTGGTCATTGTCTGTATACAGATAGTGAGACAGATTTATTTCTTAAATCTTGTTTTATACATTTTCACATGAATTTCCCCATTTTTCTCCATTTTTTAAATTCTTACCTTATTCACCTCTATTTTCTCCATAAAATATTGACCTCTATATCATCTCCTTATGATCAACCCACTCTATCTGCAAATTTAACGTATTTTACATAAAAATGAAGCAAGATTTGAGATCTGGGTGTAGCATAAACGCATTAACTTGGCATCTACTCTCAGGGCTGTACAGTGCGAGCGTTTACTCGCATATGCGCCTAAAAATATATTGGTGCGAGACAGAAAAAATGGGGAGCACGGCGAGTATGGAATTTCATACTCTAATTTACATTTTGCTCCTAAATAGGAGGATGTTTAAAGGGAAATGAAACTGCAAACCAAACTAATATAATGCAGGAAAAATAGAAAAATATGAGAAATAAGAAAAACGTAGCGACGTTTTATGGTCACAACGCCGCCATGCGGCAGCTTTGACGTCACCGCGTTGCGCTCCAGCTCCACATTGAACCATGGGCCCATCACTGACATCAACTATGGAACACAATTTTAGAAGATGGACATAATGAAGAGGCGAGCTGAAAGACCAGCCAGCATCCAGACCTGGGCAGATGCTTTCCAGCCAGCCGCGGACTAGAGGAGGAAGCCGGGGCTGATCTGTAGCGGAGCGGGTTACGCTGATTACGGGGAGCCCGGATAGAAACAGCTGACGGCATGCGGAGAAACCTGCTGCAGAGCTGTTCCGATCATCGGACTGTGGCGAAGGGATTTAGGAGGCGATTAAGGTGTTTCTATCCCGGCTTTCACCTGGTCCGTGACGTGAGCGCAGCGCAGCGGGGTTGCTGCGACTTCCTAACGGCGCGAGCAACACCGTTCACTGTGCGGCCGCGCGGCGACGCGGAGCGCACCGGCTGTTGTTAGATTCCTGACATCACGGAATCACGAGGAGGGCTGCTAGATCGCCTGTGGTTCTCATCCAAGTGGTTAATTTTGTCCACATGTTCATGCGTCATGGTTTTATTTCACTGTAACCTCGTGGACACGGAGATGCTGTCATGTTCAGGTAGTTCAGCAGTTTAAAAGCTGCACGGTGGCTTTTGTTTAGGAAGTTACCGGATATTTTACGCTGAACCTGTGTCTGACTTCCTGTCTGGTTCGATCTGAACTACTGATATTAACGCGGTGTCGGTGCGTGGAGCGTCAAAAATAGAGCTGGCGCGTATCTGTAGCGCAGTGGTACGGCATGCCCGGAGCGACGACTGACCACTCCGGCGCGCGGCGCGGTCAATATGTTTCAAACCATTGATTACATGGGCGCGATCCGGTGCGTATGGCACGCCGCTGCGCTGCGTTCACGTCACGGACCAGGTGTGAAGCCGGTTAGAGGGCTTAAAGAGGAACGGAGTTGGTGAATTGCAGCGATGTTTGTAAGGACCGATACCGCGGATGCCGATGCGGTAAACGGAGCTCCGTGGGATATGAAAAACACTAGGAGCTCAGGCTTTCCTCTGCGGGCCTCTAGTTTACCAGACTCCAAGTCTTCAGATCATTTTCCTCATTTTCTCTATAAAAGTCACAATGATCAGGAGTCAGAGGTTTCCTCTTCAGAGCCAAACCAACCAAACTGGTGACGTCAAAGCTTCGCTTTGCAAGCGTCTTTGTGGGCTTTAAATAATAATGATAATAAATAATCATGATTATTTTTCATCACCATCATCATCATATTAATAATAATAATACTCTGGGAGATTTTCTGATTGAAGGTGATGTTGTGTTACAGCTGTAATCTAAAACCATTAGACGTCTCTTTTCCATCGTTAGCGTGGCTCGTCCAGCTTTTCCTTCCATGTAGTGAAACCAATCGTGAGTCTGGGCTATGAGAACCTTTGCAGTCATGAGAACAGATATGGGGGGTCACAAGACGGCAACTTCTCTCCATATTGCTGTTTAACAAAGATTAAATGAAGGGGTTACCTGCTGCTGACAGTGAAGTATCTGCAGAAGAATAATCAGGGAGCAGGTGTTATCCCCCCTACAGTCATAGGTTTTCATGGGTCACAGGTTTTGCCTGTAACACCGGTTTGGTGCCCTTTTTAACAACTTAATGCATAATGCAAAATCAACATCCATACTAAAGCCACCTGACCCAGACCAACCCCACCCAGACCAAATCCTGCTGTGGACCGCTGGATGGACACAGCCAGTGTGGCAGGAGACTGGACAACAAGAAACGAGGACAGGGAAGTTCTCTGTATTTAAAACTGTTTGTTTCTCGGTATACTTCATCATTTGGCCTATTACCTGGGCGAAGGTTATTATTATTAATATCTAAATGTGCTATTTAAGAAAATTCATAGTGCTCCTAAATTTTTTTCTGTGCTCCTAATTTTTTTCGTTTGGGAGCACTAGTGCTCCTAGTGAAAAAGCTAAGCGTACAGCCCTGACTGCCCCATCTGCTGCCACTCTGTGCCACCAAGCACTCAACGCTCCCAGAGGTTCAGTGAAGAAGCCCCAGTGTAAGTTAACCCCTTCCTACCGCAGCCCTCCGATCCTGAAATGGGTCGCTACGCTGACAGACTCTGCTCTCAGCCCCATTTACCTGCAAGCTGAATGGTTTTCAGCTTCCTTTCAGGGTCTGGATGGAGAAGCTAAGCATTTCAACAATATCAAGAGCTCCCACAGGATCCAAAGAGCATCACGGTATTTATAAAAAGAATTATTTAAACTGCTATTGGTTAAGTTCCTCTTATTGCTTCATATGTGGTTGTTTAACTGTTTCCTCAGTGATCCTGAGCGTGACCAGTAAAACCATGTCTACAAAGTGCAGACTGGGAGCACCAGTTACGCTGGACTGTAGCTTCTGGGCAGGGCCCCTTCCTCACCCTCTGTCCACGTCAGGTTTTGCTGTTGAGTGGCGCTACCAGTTCAGAGGTGATGGACGACTTGTTCTGGCTTACGATGGCAAGACAGACCGTTTGGCCGATACGCAAGAAAAGGGAGCCTTGGTGGGACTTCGAGGGTTTGCATGAGAGAGGAAACGCATCCTTGACTCTGCAGGAGGCCAAGTGCGTCACTCTGGGACGTATATCTGTACGGTGTATCTGCCTTACCTGCTGGCTCAGGTGGTGATGGAGCTTGAGATTGTAGGTGAGGAAAAAAATCCTCATTTGGAAGTAAGGATGCACTATATTGGAATTTTGGCTGATATCTGATATGCAAATATTTTTTAACTTGGGGGGCCTATAACCCATATCAATACACATATTAAAGCTGAAAAAAAGCAATCATTGCAAATAGCAGTTTTGTTATCCGGTTCAACGCTTTGAAAAATAGGGGTGGAAAAAATATCAATACACGGAAGACTGCTGATATTTTCATGTGCCGATATCAGATCAAACTTAAAAAAACGCGTATCAATCAATTTTACTCACAAAATCTCACAAGATTTCATTGTTCTGTTACAAAATCTCGCGATATTTTGTGAATTTTCGCGAGATTTTGTAACAGAAAAATGAAATATCACAAGATTTTGTTAGTAAAATCGATCGATATTGTGTTTTTGAATGTCAGTATATCAGGATATGAAAATATCCCACCATTTTTGTGAATTCCCATGAGATTTTGTAACAGAATGAGGAAATATCACAAAATTTCATTAGTAAAATAGATGGATACTGAGTTTTTAAATGTCAATATGATATCAGCATATGAAAATATCGCGATATTTCAGTGTATCAATATTTTTTCCCGCTCATAGTCTTTAGAAGTTTTAATGATGTCTGTAATAAAAGAAGTTTTTTAAGGCAGATTTTTTTTTTTTTTTTGTAGACTAGAAACTAGAAACAGCGGGCTGATTGGTTAAATATCGGTGGAGTGGCCGTTGTCCGACACTCAGTTTTAAGGCCGATATAGGCCGATACCGATAGGGAGCCGATTATATCATGCATCCCTATTTGGAAGCATTTCTCAAGTATTTGCTTTATTTAAAAGAACATGTTAGAAAACTAAATTGTCAGCTGTGTAACATTCAGAGTAGCATTATTAACTCCTTTTTTCCCATCTTTTCTTCTCTCTCCATCTCCCAGAACCTCCATCCCTCTCCATCCACCTCCCTCTGCCCCTCGCTGCTCCCGGTCAGACTTTGAGCATCCAGTGTGAAGCGTCTGGCTTCACCCCCTTCCTCTGGAGCTGAGCTGGGGGTTTAAAGGTGCTGATGGGAAGTCGATAACTGGGAACAGGCAGCGTTTCTGGACACAGGCAGGCCTGGGACGGCACCTTCAGCCAGAGCACTCGGCTGGAACTGGACACGTCTAAGCTGGACCTGGGCAGAGGAGGCGAGCTCACCTGTGTGGCGGTCCATCCCGGAGGCACACGGCGAGCCAGCGTGACCCTCAATGTTATTGGTATTGGTTTTTTTTTTTTTTTTTTTTTTTTTTTTTTTTTTTTTTTTTGGGGATTGCAGTGATACAGAAGTCCAGATTAAGATTATTAGGACACACTGTCACTTTCCGTTTTAGTTTAGTAGAGTTTATATTACTGTTAAAAGTCAGACATGTTTCTGCCTGGATGCTGTTAATTATCAGATAAAATTAGTCACTTTCCTCTGAGATCACATCATCCAGTACTGGATTCAAATGCTTTTTCATGTGAGACAAATATACAAATGTAAATCAAATTAATTAAAAATTAATCAACACTTTGAATTTTTTCCCTTCTCTCTTTTCAGGGTTCAGCGGTCCCTCCATTGAGGACTCCATGGCGATGGTCGGGGTGGCGTTAGTGCTCTATGGACTCATCAAGTTTGTCTCGTGGACTTTTACTGGTTCAGGTAGAAAAGAAAAAATTACAATTTGCTTTTGTTAGATAAGAATGATAATTCTGATGCTTTATTCATCTCGTGTTGCGATTTAATCAGTCCAAGATGGAAAAGTGTGTCATTGGTTTGGATAAGCTTAAAGTTAAAAAAAAAAAAGGAAAGAAAGAGAGAA
>JALJCO010000411.1:0-38162 GCA_023101725.1 Atherinomorus stipes
AATTGGTCCTGCAGGTTTGTGGGGGTGGTGGTCCCTCGCTTTAAAAAGGGGGTGGTCTATTCGCGGGTCCTGGAGAGGAGGGTCCATCAGATAGTGGAACCTCGGATTGGGGAGGAGCAGTGTGGTTCTGGTTCTGGTCGTGGAACAGTGGACCAGCTCTACACCCTCTTCAGGATCCTGGAGGGGGCATGGGAGTTCTCCAAACAGTCTACATGTGCTTTGTGGATGTGGAGAAGGCGTTCAATCGTGTCCCCCAGGGATTCCTGTGGGGGGTGCTCCGGGAGTACGGGGTGCCGGACCCCCTTGTTCGAGCTGTCCGGTCCCTGTACGACCGGTGCCAGAGCTTGGTCCGCATTTCCGGCTGTAGGTCGGATCCATTCCCGGTGAGAGTCGGACTCCGCCAAGGCTGCCCTTTGTCACCGATCCTGTTCAGAACCTTTATGGACAGGATTTCTAGGCGCAGCCGAGGTGTTGAGGGGATCCGGTTTGGTGGTCTCAGGATCGGGTCTCTGCTGTTTGCAGATGATGTGGTTCTGTTGGCGTCATCGGGCCGTGATCTCCAGCTCTCGCTGGGGCGATTTGCAGCCGAGTGTGACGCGGCCGGGATGAGAATCAGCACCTCTAATCCGAGACCATGGTCCTCACCCGGAAAAGGGTGGAATGTCTGCTCCGGGTCGGGAGTGAGGTCCTGGTCCAGGTGGAGGAGTTCAAGTATCTCGGGGTCTTGTTCAGGAGTGAGGGAAAAATGGAGCATGAGATGGACAGACGGATCGGTGCGGCGTCTGCAGTGATGAAGACTCTGCATCGGTCCGTCGTGGTGAAGAAGGAGCTGAAGAAGGAGAAGCTCTGGATTTACCGTCCATCTACGTCCCCCCCCCCCCCTCACCTATGGCCATGAGCTGTGGGTCATGACCCAAAGAACCAGATCGCGGGTACAAGCGGCCGAAATGAGTTTCCTCCGCAGGGGGGCCGGGCTCTCCCTTAGAGATGGGGGAGGAGCTCGGTCATCCGGGAGGGGCTCAAAGTAGAGCCGCTGCTCCTCCGTATAGAGAGGAGCCAGATGAGGAGGCTCGGGTATCTGGTTAGGACGCCTCCTGGACGCCTCCCTGGTGAGGAGTTCCAGGCACGTCCCACCTGGACCAGACCCCGGGGGAGACCCAGGACACGCTGGAGGGACTACGTCCCACCGGGACCAGACCCCGGGGGAGACCCAGGACACCCTGGAGGGACTACATCTCCCGGCTGGCTGGGAACGCCTCGGGACCCCCCCGGATAAGCTGGCGGCTGTGGCCGGGGTGAGGGAAGTCTGGGCTTCCCTGCTTAGGCAGCTGCCCCCGCGACCCGATCCCGAATAAGCGGAAGAAGACGGTACCGTACGGTTTGTTCAAATATTTCCCATCATGCTTTGTGGCTCCTCCTGTCCCTTTCTGCACCGTGACTTTTTCCTGGTGTGCATCTAATTAATTATGCAGATCTAGGGATGGTTCAGGTTTCTGACAGCCACACGTCAAGTTGAGAGGAGGGTTGGAGGTGGCTGCAGCTGTGCCATGCCTTCATATTCTGTTTATCAATATTTTCTGCAACATAAAACTGATCCGTTTTATATACGGTGTGGTTTGGTTCAGTTGCAGCGCACGGATGAAGCGCGTTTCCCTCTGATTAATCACCTGACATCTGCGAGCTTTTCAGGAACAAACCAGAAAAAAAGTGTTATAGACAACGTTGATTATTAAACAAATACTAGGATTTTTTTCTTAAAAATATGAGAATTGCAGTTATTTGCACTTTGTCAAACGTCAGTCGGACTTCATGGAAATAAAAGCGTACAAGCGGTCCACTCTGACCCCCACTAACATTTTGAAAAGTTGGATGCATTTAATCTGTCCTCATGTAGCAGCTTCTAATTTACAATGAGACCTAAACTCCGACGGAGTAAAGGCAAAGCAAAAAGAGGGCGGAGTACACAGCTCTAGGTACATCAGTGTACTCTGGTTCAAAGATAACCCCTGGCAAAGCGGTAAAGAGCAAATCATCATCACTGTCACAGTCTGACATAGTTTTCCTCATTCATAATAGGCTACCAAGAATTTGTTCTGTTATAAACAGCTAATAAAGTTTGTGAGGCGCGGTCCCAACTGATTTCTGTTTCCAGGTAGGAGCTTGCACAGCTTTGCAGCAATATCAGTGATATCAGTCAAAAAATAATCTGAATTTAAGTCAGGTCTAACATAAGGCCGGGATGTTGTGAAATTCTTGAAATAGTCTTAACAAAGCAAATGCATGCTTTTTTCTAGCTTAAAAACCTTTGGAGAACAGCTCCCCGCACAGCGTCCATAATTTACTACAGACAACATTATTTAGTACATTTTCATATCCTAAACAGCAGAACATGTAGCTGCCGCAAAGCACGTCCCTGTGAGTTCACCACACTACAGAAGCCGCGGCAAAAGATTGCGCGTTCTCTTTTCCTTTCTTTGTTTTAAATCATATCCACCCCTCTGGTGTTTGTCTGCAGCTCAGTCGCTCTTAGCACAATGTAAGCAGTGAATTTCTTCTTCTACACTTGCATTATTGGCAGAGTAGGCTCTGAAGTCTGAACGCTGCGGCTTCTGTAGTGTTGTGAACTTTCATGGATGCACTTTGCGGCGGCTACATGTTCCACTGTTGAGGCTTTTAAAATCTACTAAATGATGTGGTTTCCAGTAAATTCTGGACGCTGTCACATATATGACATTCTCTGACTTGTAGAATTGTTTCTGTCCACCACAGAAGAGAAGGAAGCTGCAGCATCGTCTTCCTCATGGAGCTGATGCAGCTCTGAGATGCGCTCCATTGTTCAGAGTTCAGTCATCCCGCCATCAGCTGGACGAGGTGGATGTTCGAGAGAATGCAGACGACTCTGATGGTGAGACCGTTGCTCCACAGACTCTGAATCTCGTTCATTTACTCTGTGTTCACATATAGTCCATGGGCCAGACCAGATTTTGGTACCACTCAGGGTGGCAAAATCTAGTAACAGTTTTTGAAAAGGTGCATGTCCATAGCAGATATGTTGGTATGATAACCCATCCTAAGTGGCAGCTTTGTCATGATTATCATCACATGAAGTTCATCAACCCCTACAAGAAATTAGACTCTAAGTGCTGGTGCATGTTCTGCTTAAGGCTCATTTTTCAGACCTTTCCTCATCTTTTATGTGGACATATTTGGTATCATTTTAAAGGGGAGATTCAAGTCTTTCATTTAAAACCAGTTTTGCACCTGTGTAATAAATATAGAGGTCACAGGGACTCCTCAAACTATCAACAACAATTATTTAATCACAATTCTCGCCCTAAACTGTACTTCTATGGTCACAGAATCTTCTGCATCCTCCTCCTCTTCCTGCTGGTTGGTGCTAGCCTGGTACACCAGCCTGACTATCGTTATGTATGACATACAGGGCAAGTCAGTCTCCATTGGAGACCTGATTTCCAACCCAAAACGCTGAAAAAACGTGTCGTAAAGTCCCGTCCGAGGGAAAGTGGATGATCCATCTTGCAGCAATCAGAGCCATTATTCCATGATGTTTTGCCTATGACGAGCTGAACTGTACCAGATATCTGACATACTGCTATAGGGATAGGTACTGTTCACATTTGAATCAATACAGTACTAACTTCCAGTACCTACGAATCGGTACTGGTACACAACAGTACCTGTTTTCGGTACCTTTCTGTGTGTTTATATGACAATAACAAATGTATTTCTGAGTCTGGGTCAGTCGTGGTTCCCTCCTTTGGAGACACAGAATCTGAAAACATTTTCAAGCATCACGAAAAGAGATAGAGGAGACCAAAAATACAACAAGGAGCTGGTCGTGAAAGCAGATAGAAATCTCTTTGGGCATGTGATCATTGTCTCACAAAGAAGACATCTTCACACTAAAGATGTCCTGGCTCATCCATTTGGTCCACTACCTTGGTCACTTTCAAATCCAGACAGTGGCAGCCGGCCCATAGGGGGCGCTGGGGCACCGCACTCCCTGATAAGAAGAGATAAATTTAAAATATATTTTTACAAAATAACTTATAAATGTCAGTTTTACTCTCTAGAGTGTGTACCTATATTCAATATGAATTATACAAACTACATTTCCCACCACTGTCATTGATTCATCAATGAATTTCCACAGACAGACTCGTATCGTCTCTGTCTTGGGGCGACGATCAGACTGCCCCAGATGTGCAAACAATCTGCCAATCATGTACTATTGCTAGGGAAATTTAATAACTAAGTAACCAATCAGCGTCACATAATTTTATGGTCTTGGGGTGCTGGAAATAGATGGGTTTCCCGTTTACAAACATTGGCAGTTGCGCGCGCAACCAGGGGGCAAAAAGCCTGTTTTGTATTGGAGACTACGACCAAACACTCATATCATTCATAAAAATGTAAAGCAACCCGACGAAACAAACAGAGATCGTTGTGTTTTAAACTATATTGAATAAATCTGTATTTTGATGACAAATAACAAAATAGCGTCGCAGCGTTGCTGCGTTATATTTCTATCACCATTACACTAACTTGGTAAGGGAGTCATCACCCGCAAACGGCATTTTCTTGTTAAAACATGGATATTATTCGTGTTGGACCTCATTTGAAATTTGCCTGAAAAACCTGAGTTAGAAAGCAGCTTAAACTTTCGTTTAGACTCTTTGTTCAAACCAAAAGAGGCCACAACAATCTGCAGCCTGCAGCAGGTTCAGTTCAGCTCCGTGTCGTCCTCACCTCCTCCATACAGGAGCAACTTTCACTAGTTTGGGATTAAACCAGGCAAAGATGACATCATCACTACGTTTGGAAAGGAGCTGATTCCAGCTGTTAGGGACTAACACGCATTGCTGTCGGTAAGTTTCGCTGCTTGTGTAACATTCTGCTTTATTGTGGATGAGATCGTGGTGGACAGCAGACAGACTAGCTAACTGCTAGCAAGCTAACTGCTAACAAGCTAACAGTATAAACTCAAACGCCATCTGATTTACGACCCCGTACTTCATACTAAATCTCCGGGATGCGTTGTTATGCCACGTGAACGTTCGTAAACGGCTCCACCATCAGTTTCTTCTTCTTTTTTAAGTTCGTGTCTAAGCAGCAGAGGACGGCTGTCACACACAGTGTTTACAGTTTATGTCATGCAGCCGATCGCGGCGGTGATGCTGCTATTACAGTCTTCCCACTAGAATACGGGAATAATTTCTGCCTCCGCCGTGGTTTCATCCTACATGTGACCATGGTGAAAGACTAAATAAATCCTAGTCTGAACTGGAATAAGTTATCTGGGAGGGTTTTCTGAAGATCAGTCACTCCTACTGTCCTATTTTCACCATTTTCAACTGTTCACATGCATTAATGTTTTGATTTTTGCAACCGAACAAATACCAGGACTTAAACATTATATTTCCCCGACACTTTCACGTCATATCTTCACCTAATCTGCATTAAAAGTCTAGTTTTGTATGTAAAACACGTCTTCTCATAGTTCAATAATGCTTTTCCTCTGTTTTCTTGCCCCCTGGTTGCGTGCGCATCCTATCTGTGACGTTGCTCAGAAACCCATCTATGCTGCCCTAAGGTTCAAATAAAAGGCTTCTGTGCTCAGTGCGCAGGTGCAGTAAATCAGAGGGATGATGGCGAACTTAACGAGCGAGGTTCAGCTTCCACCAAATTCGGTGAGATCCTTATTTATCTACCCGTTTGTCAGAAGAACAATGGAGGAGAAAATCCGAGTGAAGGAGTTGGGACCAGACAAACCTGACCTTATAATCAACCAGCAGACTAAGGAGAAAAATAAAGTCTACAATAGGAGTTTTTGCCGGAGTTGGTTCGAGCGCAAGTCGTGGTTGACAGGGTGGGGAATGGCCAACGCTCTTTTCTGTTTTCCCTGTATTCTTTTTAAAAGCGACAAGTGTGATTTAACGTGGACACAGTCAGGACAAACTGATCTGAAGCACCTCTCCGAACGCATCAAGAAACATGAACGATCAACGGTTCATATGGAAAACTGCATCAAGCTAGCTGTGCTAGGAAAGATTAGCATAGCAGCCCAGCTGGATGACGGACACCGCGTAGCGGTAAGAAGGCACAATGAAGAGGTTGATAAAAATCGTCATATTTTATCTAAACTCATTGACTGCATTAAGTTTTGTGGTGCTTTTGAACTGGCATTGCGGGGACACGATGAACGGGATACTTCTGAAAACCCCGGAATTTTCAGAGGTTTAGTCGACTTAATGGCGACCATTGACCGAGACTTAAACGAGCACCTCGAAAGTGCAACCGTCTTTAGAGGCACCTCAAAGACCGTCCAAAACGAGTTGCTGGACTGCATGCTTGGAGTTCTGAGAGAAAAAATCCTGGATGAAGTAAAGTCAGCTGACTTTTTAGCCATCAAGCTGATGAAACTACTGACATTTCCACACACTGTCAGTTAATGCTGGTACTACGGTACACTGACAGAACCCATAATGTCCAGGAGCGTTTCTTTGAGTTTATTAAGCTCTCCAATGCCAACGCGGACGCAATCGCCAGTGCTTTATTGGAGAGACTGCGCATCATTCTTCCCGAGGGACAAGAAAAGAAGCTGATCGCCCAGGCCTATGATGGAGCAACAGTGATGAGGGGTGCCACTGGAAGGGTTCAGCGTAAAGTCCAGGAAAATGAACGCCTATGGAAATGCTCACTACGTTCACTGTTATGCCCACCAGTTAAACCTGGCAATGCAGCAAGCAACATCCCACATCCCACAGATCAGTCACTTTTTTTCTGATATCGGGGGATTTTCTTCCTTTTTTTCCAAGTCAAGCAAGAGAACCGCAGTGCTTGATGAGGTGGTGGCGCATCGCCTTCCAAGTGCATCAGCAACGCGCTGGAACTTCAACAGTCGCGCTGTTAACACGGTGTATGAACACAAAGCTGAGCTGGTGAAGTGTTTCGAGACCATCCGGAACGGAGCTGAATTTGACGGCCCTACAAAGAGAGAGGCTGGTGGCTATGTGAGAATGCTGGAAGATGATGCTTTCTGCTTTTTCCTGGCTCTCTTTCACAAGATAATGCCACATGTGGACATACTGTATAACCAGCTGCAAAAAAGAAACACCGATTCTGTCTACATCTCAGGAGTCATCCAGAGATTCACCGACAGCATGCAAGCTATCAGGTAAACTAAGCATCTGATCTGTGTAGTGTTGCACAAATTTTAATTTTCTTTGAGTAAACTAGCTTAGCTCTTAATGTTTATATCTCATCTTATGTATTGAATTTCCCTTCTGTGATAAAGTATTTTTCATTTAATTGAAGCAGTGAATTTATCTTTTACATTTTGGACAAATTTGAAATGCTCAAATACAGTGACTTAATTTATAATTCAGTACCATGTTGGTCTTATATATCTTTATATAGGAACCAATTTTCAGAAATAACTTTTTAACTTATAAATTGTTTCTGTATCATCAGGGAGGCTGTTCCTGGTCTAGCTGAAGATCAGGACGACAGGGGACCTGAACAGGAGCCCCCCTCAAAGAAGCGGAGGACATTGGGAGAAGACAGACAACAGCATTTGGCATTGGAGGTCAGCACTTGCAGCTGCCACCTATAGGGGATAGAAGGAATACAGTACTCATTTATTTTCAGACATGTCTGAAATTTGTTTTGCATCACATCAGCCAAATGATTCTTTCTTTCTTTCTTTTCTCTCTCTCTCTCTCTCTCTCTCTCACTCTCTCTCTCACGATTTGTATAGATTAAGTTGATCAAACCTTTTTGATTGTTGCTGATTATTGTGTTAGATACTGTTTCTTTGTAAAGCAGAGGTGGGCAACTCCGGTTCTCGAGGATCGGCATCCTGCAGGTACGAGGAGTTTCTCTGCTGCAACGCACCTGAGTCCAGTCAACAGGTAATTATGCAGAGCTTGATGTGAAACTCTGCATAAGTCACAAGGAAACTCCTGATACCTGCAGGATGCCGACCCTTGAGGACCAGAGTTGTCCATCCCTGTTCTAGGCATGTAACAATATGAAAATTTTATGTCATGGTTATTGTAACCAAAATCATCACTGTTATTGTTATTATCATGGTATTGGTGAAATCTGCTTACAATGTTCAAAAAGTACTTATACTGTACACATACTCAGATCATTTCATCCAAGTTTTAATTAAAAAAACAACAAAATATGAACCAGTGCAATGGACTTTCTGCTGGCAGAAACATTAAATAACATGGAAACATCATACTAAGGATGTAACAAGAATCGATAAAAAGATAAATCGGGATATAATTCCCTGATGATTAGTCTCACCATTTCAGATTATAATTATGTTTAAACCATGATTAAGGGACAAAGTCTGAAGTCTGGATGTATTTTGATATTTTTTTAAGGATGCTTCGAGGAAACTTATTTATTTGTTTTGTTTGATGTGATGTTCACATGTTACAGTTAAATGTTCATAGACTTTATCTCTACAACTGGTGACTTTCTAGGAGAAAATTAAATGATTACTGTTAAATTGTATTTATTGTCCGATTGTTTTTTGATTTCTTATTCTGGATTAGTTGGAGACATACACTATATCAGCGCTACCAAAAATATTTTTCACCAGCCGCCACTGAATCCAGATGGTTCACTGAGAAATCCCAACAAGGCCGCTCTTGCTGCAGAGGGTTGGGAGCATCCTGGAATGCATCAGATTCTACTTTTTCATTCTGTCATGGAGGTTAGTTTCTGATGGCTCCTTCTCCAAACGTTAACTTCTAAACTTCTGATCTGCATTCTGTCCAGTCTGGTGAGCTTGCAGCAGATTAGCGATATCTGGTGACACAGCATTCCCGTGGAAAGACTGATTAAATCAGACTGATGTAGACGTAGAGGGTTTACCCAGGTTTTCTCCATAAGCTCTATGAAGGCATTCACATCTGCCCTGTCTTTCTCCATCCCAGGCTTCTGTAGATCATGATGACTGAAACACCGTGTAGATTTGTTGCCGGTCATGTTCCTGAGTTGTCTCAGATACCGGCTTCTGTTTTCTGAAGTGAGATCGTATCTTGTGACTGCTCCCATTTTCAGGCTAAAACCCGTTCCTCCGGCAGTCTGGGTATCCTTGTTTACGGTCTCATCATTTGTTTGGTCTACTGGTGAATCTAAAGTGATTGTTTCTGCCAAGCTGAACAGAAAAACACCCTCTAAAAAGTGTGCATGAATGGCGGGATGATCAACCTCCAGGCGGGACGTTTGTGCATAGTAGTTAGGGATGGGTACCATAGAGAATAAAAACAGTTGGATTTTGCTTTAATATATTAGCATTGTTAAAAGATTCTATAGTTGAAAATGAGAAATAAATCTGTTATTGTCATATAAACACACAGAAAAGGTACAACAAAAACAGGTCCCGTTGGGTACCAGTACCGATTCACAGGTACTGGAGGTTAGTACCGTATTGATTCAAATGTGAACAGTACCCATCCCTAATAGTAGTATGACGCAAGATGACGCTGTGGGGACGCAGATGACGCTGTAGTGACGCAGTATCTGTGGGACGGTAGGCGATTCAAACCAGGCGAGTTAAGAAATTTAGCGCTTCAACTTGAACTTATTAATATTTGCCAATATAATAAATAATCATTAAAACAAATAATTAAAAAAAAATCAGTATAGTGAAGGGTACAACCTGGAGGGAAGCGGGGAAGATTCGATCAGCCCGGCGGATTACATTGATCTTCTGTATCATGAGCAGCAGGCCATGAAAAAAGGTTTAAAAAAACCGAAGTCAGCGTCTACTCCGGAGAGGAAAAAAAAAGGCAAGAGAGCTCGGGTAGGAGATTCCTCTAGTGCGATGTCTTCATTAGAAAACTCGGTGGACATCCTTCTCTCCATAGAGAGGAAAGTAGACAGCTTTGACGCCCGTTTGAACCTGGTGGAGGTTCTCCATAAAGAATTCCAGGCGCTCCGGGAATCATTGGAGTTCAGCCAGAAACAGGTGGAAACACTAGCGGCCGCAAACGCCGACCTACAAGACACGGTTAAGTCCCTCACTGAGGGAATAAACCGGCTGTCAGGAGAAAATAAAAAGATGAGGGAGTCAGTAATCGATCTGCAGGCTCGGAGCATGAGAGATAATCTGGTATTTGCAGGGATCCCAGAGCAGGCAGACGAAAACCCCGAGGAAACAATAAAACCTTCATTCATAAACAACTAAAACTCCCCTCCGATACAGTCAATGGTATCGGCTTTCATCGCGTCCACCGCATGGGAAGTAAAATGCCGGATTCACGCAGACCAAGACCGATTGTTGCTAAGTTTGTTCACTTTAAACAAAAAGAGCAAGTAAAGAAGCAGGGCCGCGAGCTGAAAGGGACCAACTTTGGAGTAAACGACCAGTATCCTAAAGAAATCCTGGACCGGCGTAAAGTCCTGTTTCCTATCAGGAAAAAAGCCATTACGGAGGGATCCCGAGCTGTCATCGCGGTGGATAAATTATTTATTAACGGACATCTTTATCGGGACTCAAACATCACCCCGTGGCTCTTCTGATGTCAGGTACAGTTCAGTTTCATATCCTCCTAACTCTGATTAGATGAATTATTATCTGTTATGATCATAATTACTAATCTCACTACCGTTTCGACTTCACGGCTCACAACACGGATGCACTTTTTAAACCTCTGGTTTTCTGTCACTTTTCTTGTTTCACTTTCCACTTCTTTCCTCCCCTCTCTTTTTTTCCCTCAATCCTACACAGTGAACTGTCATTTCACTCGCGACTTTACAAACGTGAACACTACGGGTGTAGAAACTCCAGCACACGCAGCGCGAGGCACACATGCAGGTGCACGCACACACACACTGCAGGAAGAAACAGCGCGATGTACACACAGACAGACTCGTCTAGCCTGCAGCTTACTATTCATACTTACGGCAGAAATACGCGAACAGATGCACGGCTTTATTAATATGCATGTAACACTTATTTCAGCGTTGGTTGAATGAAAATAGTCACCTGGAATGTGCGCGGAGCTCGCACAGGGGATAAGAGATTAAAAATTTCCAACCGGCTAAAAGATCTTCAGGCAGACATTGTCTTACTTCAGGAAACACATTTATCAAACTCCTCAGTCGATCTCCTTCAGACAAGACAGTTTCCACACGTGTATTCAGCTGGTTATAATTCTAGACAGAGAGGTGTAGCAATTCTGATTAATAGCAGGTTAAAATTAGACATTGATGATGTAATCAGAGATCCAGAAGGCAGATTTATAATAGTCACATTAACTGTTCAGAATCTTAAGGTATGCATTGCAAATATGTATGGACCAAACGTAGATGATCCATTATTCTTTGACTCATTTTTCTCTGCTTTGCATAACTACTCTGATAGGGCGGTATTATTGGGCGGAGACTTCAACATGGTATGTGATCCAGGTATGGACAGGCTCAGTACAGCAGGACATAACAAAATATGGCATTCATCAGATATCGTTAAGCAGTACATGAAGGATTTCGGCCTTTGTGATGCATGGCGATCTCATCACCCCACCACGAGACAATATACCTTCTTCTCCTCAGTTCACCATTCCTACTCTAGATTAGATTACTTCTTAACCAGCAGCTCACTGATGAGTGAAATCTCAGAAATAGAAATCCATCCAATAACCATCAGTGATCACGCACCAGTATCATTAACTCTGAGAAATAAAACTATTAAACCAACAACTAGGAGTTGGAGATTTAATACATCATTACTGAAAGATCCTGAGTTTATCAGCTATTTTAAAAGAGAATGGTCCATTTATTTAGAGAACAACGATGTACCAGAAACTCCAGCATGTGTCCTTTGGGAAGCAGGTAAAGCAGTAATGCGAGGAAAAATAATTTCCTTCTCTTCCCATAAAAAAAAAAAGGAAGCTGCAAGAATCTCAGAATTAGAAGTTAGAATTAAATCACTAGAAGACGCCTACCAGGTCTCCCCGGAGGAACACATGCTGAATGATATAAGGAAATTCAAGCTCGAGTTAAACAAAATAATAGATCAAAAAACACAATTCTTAGTTCAAAGACTTCGTTTAGAAAACTTCGACCATGGTAACAAGTCTGGCAAGCTTCTAGCTAATCAGTTAAAAATAAATAAGGAAAAAGCAACAATCTCCTCCGTTAAAGACTCAGAAGGAAGTATCAGCCATGATCCTGACCAGATAAATAACATTTTTAGAAACTTCTACAGAACACTATATAAATCACAAATAAACCCCACAGATGATGATATTAATCAATTTCTCAATAGTATCATTCTTCCAAAACTACAACAGGAAAATATTACGGTTTTAGATTCACCCCTCTCAATAAGTGAATTACATGACGCTCTGCAACATATGCCCAATAATAAAGCCCCAGGCCCAGATGGATATCCGGTCGAATTTTACAAAGAGTTCTGGACAATTCTGGCTCCCACTTTTTATAAAATGATACTAGAAATAAAAGAGAAACAGAAAATACCACCAAATATGAATTCAGCAAATATCACCGTATTATTAAAACCAGGTAAAGACCCGACACTTCCAGCTAGTTATCGGCCAATCTCATTAATAAATGTAGATCTTAAGATAATCAGCAAAGCACTCGCTAAAAGGATAGAAAAAATAACTCCTCTGATAATACATCCTGATCAAACTGGTTTTATTAAAGGTCGACATTCTTCTACTAACACACGCAGGCTGATTAATCTAATAGACTATGCTACCATTCATAATCTGGAATCCACTATCATCTCGTTAGATGCAGAAAAAGCCTTCGATCGTGTTAACTGGAAATTCCTGTTTGCAACATTAAATAAATTTGGTTTTGGTCCTTATTTCATAGACTGGATAAAAATATTTTATAACAACCCTAATGCATGTGTGAGGACCAATGACCAAACTTCTCCAAGTTTCTGTTTACAGCGAGGCACCAGGCAGGGCTGCCCGCTCTCCCCTTCACTTTTTGCCATTTTCATTGAACCACTAGCAGCCGCTATAAGACAGGACAGAGATATTAAAGGGATCCCCGGCAAAAATCTAGAACATAAAATAAGTCTTTATGCAGACGACGTACTGCTTTTCCTCCAGAACTCATCAACATCTCTCTCCCAGACAATCACATTGATCAATAAATTTTCAATGATATCTGAGTACTCTATTAACTGGACCAAGACTACAGCTTTATCTGTTAATTGTACTTTACAAAACATCCCTAACACCACAATACAGTCTGGTAATATCAGATATTTAGGAATAAATATTTCTCCACAACTTTCAGAGTTAATAAAGTTAAATTATGTCCAGCTATTAAAGTCAATAGAGGAAGATCTCACGCGATGGAAGCACTTACCCATATCACTCATGGGGAGAGTTGCTACCATCAAAATGATGGTTCTACCGAAAATTAACTACTTGTTCTCAATGATACCCACCAAACCTTCCTCCAGTTGGTTTAAGTCACTGGACTCTCACATTTCCAAATTTCTTTGGAAAAACAAGCCATCACGTATCAGTTTAAAAACCTTACAACAGGTAAAAGACCGGGGAGGGTTAGACTCACCCAATTTCAATTATTATTTCCTAGCAAATAAGCTACAATTTATTTCCAAATGGCTGAAACCTACCCATCTAGATGAACCGTGGCTAGACACAGAACAAGCATTATGTGAGGATCTGGATGTCTCTGATTTGCCGTTCATCAGTTCAGCAGTCAGATCTCATAAATGCTTTAAAAGTATCAACATCTGCTCTACTCTGAAAGCATGGTGGGAATTCCTGAAGTTAACCGAGTCTTCTATTATTCCATGTAAACTCACACCCATCTGGAATAACCTGGATATTTTACAAAACAAGAAAATGATTAATTTTGTGCATTGGAAGGATAAAGGAGTAAAACAATTACAACATATCATTGAAAATGGAAAATTCCTGTCATTTAATACACTTACCTTACAATACGGGATCAGTAGTACTAAATTCTTAGAATACCATCAACTTAAATCTATATTAAGCAAAAAATATACCTCTAACCAACTGATCTTGCAGACTCCGGTCAGGGTAGCAGAATTCCTGAATCTCTCTATCCCCAAACTACTGTCGAAAATATATAGATTATTATTAAAACTGGATGATTCAATTTCCCTTCCAACTTCGAAGTGGGAGGCTGACTTGTCCAGAACCCTTAACCAAAACACATGGACACAGATATGTTTAAACACGTTCCTAATGACTAAAAACTCAAATATACAGTTGATACAATTCAAGGTTTTACACAGAGTACATTACACAGGACAGAGGATGTTCAAGATGGGTCTGTCACCTTCAAATATTTGTTTGCACTGCAATGAGAATACAACAGACAATTATCTTCACGCCTTGTGGTCTTGTCCACCTGTCCAGAGGTTTTGGCTTCAGGTGTGTGATGACATGTCAACGTGGCTCAGGTGTAACTTTCCTGCAAGCCCCACACTGTGTTTACTGGGGGACTTGGATGAGATCAACACGGTAACCAACTATGCACATATGATACTTACTGTATTATGTATTGCAAAGAAAACTATCTTGGTAAACTGGAAATCCAAAAATAATCTGAGCATTAGCCAGTTTAGGAATTTCTTAGTAGACCATATCAGTATTGAGACGATGTCTGCCTCCTCTAAGAACCAGTTAGATGAATTCCACTCCCTCTGGTCCCCTGTGATTAGCTCCATCACTTAACGTTGGTGTAGGAGAGCCGCCTCGGCGATGTGGGGGTTGGGTGCCGGCGAGTGCTTGATGGCTATGGATCCCTGGCGGTTGACTTGGGGGGGGTCTGGGCTGCCTCGCCGCTGGGGCGGGGCTGTATCCAGCCCGATGGGGGGCATGGGGGTCAGCGGTCGGGGCTGCTCTGCGGCGGTGGGCGGGTCGCTGGTGGGGCCCTGGCCGGTGGCTGTCGGCTGGCGCCGGGTGGCCGGGGTCGTCCCGGGGCGGGGGGGGGCGGGGGGTCCTGGGCCCCGGTGCTCCGGGGTGGCCCCTGCCTCCGGGGCCGGGGGACCCGGCTTGGCGCTGGGGGGGGCGGGCCGGCGGGACGTGCCTCCTCTGGATTTGGCCGGTCCTCACGACCTGGTGACGTCTAGTCACTGCGCCGGGGGCCGGGGCGCCTCTGCTGTGTGCGTGCGGGTGTGTGTGCTGGTGGGGGTGTGTGTGTGGTGGGGCTGGGGGATGTATCGTTGTCGTGTCTGTGTCGGGATGTGGGCATCCGGGATGTTGGTGTCGCGGGGGCGGCTATGTGGGGGGTGTGGATTTCCCCTGTGCTTGTCCTGCGTGTGGGGCTCTGGGGGTAGCGGACGGAGCTGCGCTTTCCGCCGGGGTGCTTGGTTTTCGGCGGACCCGTGGTCATGTCGTGTCGTATCGATGTTGGGGTGTCTGGCGTGGCTGTCGGGGTGTGGGGTTTTGTCCATATCGTTCAGCTCTAGTGTGTGGAGGTGGGGGGTTGCGGGGTGGCCGGGTCTTTTCCGCGCCGGGTGCCTGTCCCGCCCGGCCGCTGTGTCGGTTGGGGCTGGCCTGCGCTGGTGGTCTCGTGCGGGTTGGTCTCGCGTGGTCCGGGGGCTGGGGGCGGTGGGCTTGTGGCGTGGGGGGGGGCTGGTGGCCCCGTGGCCCCCGTCCTTGGTATGTGTGGGTGGGTGTGTGACTGGAGGGGGGGCGTGAATGCGGTTGTGTGTGTGTGTGGCTGCCTGTGGGGGTGTGTGGAGATGGGTGGGTGGGTGGGGGTGCATGGATGATGGGTGTTTGGGTGCGGGGGTGGTGGTGCATTGGTGGGGTTTGTGTGTGTCGGGTTGGGGGGGGGGGAGGAAAGGGGGAGAAAAAAAAAAAAAAAAAAAAAAAAAAAAAAATAGCAGCTCTGCGTGCCTCTTGGGGGGTTTGCGAGGCCTGGGGATGTTGGGCCGGTGACTCTGGCCCCTCCGCCGACCCTTTCCGCTCCCGTCCCTTTTCCCCCCTCCCTGGCCTGGCGTGGTCGAGCGCCCCCAGGGGCCGAGGCTGGCCCCTCTGTGGTGAACGCCGGACGCCGGGCCGTGGGGGCGGCCATGCCTGCCCCTTCTGCCCTGGGGGGATCCCGGGAGGCAGGGGTACCTAATGCCGGTAACGGCTCTCCTTCCAGGGGGGGAATTCATACCCCCCTGGTCTCCTTTCCCAAGACCCCCCCCCCCCCCCTGCTCTACCTCACACACACACACGTAGGGTTTTGGGGAGGGTGCGTGTCAAGCGGGCGTGGTGAGGGAGGGCACCAAAGTGCCTTTGCTTGCCACGTCTAGAGGCAGCCTGCTCCCCAGTTTTAACCACACTTAGACACCTAAACACATAAAATAACAACAGCTCACAACCACTTCTGAGGGGCGGGCCATATAGTGTGTGGAAGGAGGGAGGGGCCGGTTGGGGGGTCATGCCCCCTACGCGACCCCACTCCCGGCATGACTTGGCACTGCCCCTTAGTTTTAACTGCAAACAACACACATCTTACACACACAGTCATGAGCGGGGGGTGGGGGGGGGACAGGGTCCTTTCATGCCCCGGTCTCCCGGGCGCTACTGGGGGGAGGGGGGGACAGTGGCTACTTCACGTGCCAGTGGTTAAGGCTGGCTGCATTGCGGGGGACCTGCTGGCCTGGGGGACGCCTGGCCTGCTGCGTCCGGGGGTGGGGGATGGGGGTGGTGGTGGGGGGGGAACGTGTTGGGGGCTTGGAGCTCGCGGCTCCTTCCCCGGCCCGGGCTACCACTCAGGAGGCACGAGGGCATGGGCAAGAGAGAGGTGGGTATGTGAGAATAATGAATGAGAGTGTGAAAGAGGAAATGTGGGAGGGAGGAACTTGGGCTGGAAGAGGGAGGAGATGTGGGTAAGTGGTTGGAGGAAAGGGGGGATGGAGGAAGGAGTGGCATGCTCGTGAGTGTCTATTAGGGATGGTCATGAGGGGCTGAAGGAAGGAAGGGCGGGAGTGTGATAGGTCAGAGGGATGGGCGGGGCTGGACATGTAAGGGGGGACTGTATGGGGTATTGGGGGTATAGGGAGGTGGGGGCGTATGTGTGGGGGGGTGGGGAGGGGTTGGTGCAGTTATGTGGGGGGAGTGCATGTGTGTGTTAGAGGGTATGAGGAGGTGGGGGTAGGTGTGGACGGTAGAGGGAGGAGAGTGTTGGGGGTGGAGAGAGGAGTGAGTGTGGGTATGTAAGGTCGGAGAGCGGAGTGGGTGGGTGTATGTGTGTGTGGGGGGGGGTACACGGAGGTGTTGGGTAGGGCTGGGCGGTGTGGGCGGAGGTTCGTATCTCGGTATCCGTGCCGGGCATCTTGGTGTCGGTGTGGTGCGGTGTGGCTGCGGGTTGGTTGGGGGCCGGGCGCTTTGGTGGGGGGTGCGGTTTTGTTTGTGGCTTCCGGGGCTTTTTGTGCGGGGCGGGCGCAGGGGGGATCTGTATCCTGTATGTGGTTGCTCTTGCGGTATTGATGTCTTGGGTGCCTGTGTCTCGATGTGGGGGCGGTGACGGTATATCTTTCAGCCCTAGTGTTGGGGTAGGTGTGTGGGGAGTGTGTGTGCGAGCGTGGTGGCGGGGTAGGGGGTGGTAGAGGTGGTGGCGCCCTGGTGTCAGGTGTATGGGACAGGGACTTTGGGGTGGGGGCTGGCCTGCCCTGGGGGGCGTCGTCTGGGGGGTCCGGTCCTCCTGGGTTTCGGTTGGGCCGCCCGGGTCCGGGGGGGGTGGCTGCTCCTGGGCGCTTGGGCCCTGGGCCCGGCGCTGTCTCCGCTCCGGGGGACGCCCGGCGCCCGGTGGGGTCGGCAGCTGCTGGTCTTGGTCCGCTGGGGCCTGGGCCTCCAGACTGCGGGGGGCTCCGGCTGGGGCCGCCTTTTGCCGCCCTTCGGGGGGATGCATGTCCGCTCTTTGGGGGGGGGGGCGTAGCTGGGATCTGGGCCTCTGGGTGGCTGCTGGGGGCCTGGGTCGTGAGCCTTGCGGGCTTCCTCCTCCTTGCGGAGACGAGGCTGCATCTGCATGACTGTATCACCACGGAGCACCCTTTATTATGCATGTTGACACTGTGACACTACTTCCCATTGCGATGACTAGGTTGTACCTCTTCTCTACTTCCCATTGCGATGACTAGGTTGTACCTCTTCTCTACTTCCCATTGCGCTGACTAGGTTGTACCTCTTCTCTGCGTAGTTCTGCGTGTGTTTGTATGATCTGAGGATATTTAAGCCACCTGCAGGTCCTCCTGTAGGGGATTGCTTGTTTTGTTTTCCAACAGAGACCTTGGTTGTTTAGGGATCGCGGTACAGATGTACCAGTGAACTGTGTAAGTGGATTCATGTTTTCTCTCCTCTCTCTCTTCCTCTTCCTTACTCCTCTCTCTCTGTTTCACTTTCTATCATTACCTCTGTTAACTTTCATTTCTCCCTTGTCAGGCCCAGCAGTATGAAATGGAATGGTGTAATAGACAAATGTTTAAATAAAGAAATAAAATGAATAAACATGATATCAAGTGGAGCCTTATATTCATAAAGCTCCGCTTGATAAAGCAAAACTGTTCAACAGAATAAAGCAATCAGATTTCCATTCTGCTTGCTTCGATGCTGGACAGGACAAGTAAAAAAAAAAAAAAAAAAAAAAAAAAAAAAAAATAGTAGTATGTCAGATACACATTTAAACAATGAGCACATGATCTCTCTGACACAACACGACGGTGTTCTAGGAGATTAAAAATGAAAAACTCTTTGGGGGCCCTTTCTGGTGTGTAAGTCTCTTCTCTTTTTATTCCACATTTATCCCGCACCCCGTTCTTTCTATCAGGGATGTGTGTGATACCACTGTTTTCTTCAGGATTGTGTAAAAATATTTTTTTGTTAGAAAACGTTATTTTTGTTTTTTTTTGTTTTTTTCAAAAAAAGGAAAGTCGTGTAGAGGCCCCCAACTGGCTTCCCCCATTAATAAATATTTGTTTTTTTTTCCTACGTGCCTGAACCAGAAATAAGTGTTGAAACATGATTATAATCCGTGTATTTCACGTACTTCTGTGAGATCGAGTTGTGTTTAGGCCTGATTACAAGAACACTGGCTTACCACTATATAGTTAAAATTGCAGTAACCACAGAAGTGAAAAAGTGAAAAACGTATAGTATCACAATTTTGTTGAGAGACCAGACAGAACGTCCGTCGAAACAGAAAAACTATTGATTATATACTGAATGGATAATGTGAAAATAAAGAGTATTTCTCGCTAGAAAAGTGATCAAAACAGTGGTAGAGTCACAATCTATCTTACAATATAGCAATTTCTACCCCAAAACTGAAGGGATATCTGCCATGTTCTCCTGGGAGAAAGTCCGCATTCACGTGACCTTTAGTAAATGAAAGTGAAGATCAAACGTGGTCGTTCTACAATTTCAGAGGCCAACTTGTTAAAAAGGTACTTTTTAAATATACTGTTATGGTCCCCAAGGGGGAGTTCATGCTCTACCCATACATACTTGAGGACGCCCAGGGCGGTTGGTGGGGGTTGATGACCTTGTTCAGGGGTCCACAGTGGTTCACCTGAGTGCTGTGACGGGGACTCGAATCCAGGTCCTCCACATCAAAGCCCATAGCATCACCGCTAAGCTACTCACCCCCCAACATCAATGCACCCACTCCTACGCTGTGGACCAATGTAGGACTCACGTTCTGGAGTGAGACTGGTTGCATTTTACTTCTGTTCAGCCGTTCAACCGATTCCAACCTGCACCATGAACTCACCTCTGCAGGGTGGAATGGCGTGGTAGCGTGGCTGGACAGAATTAACACAACTAACTGAACATTAAGATTCTTAGAAATATCTACCATTTGATGCCAGCATATGTTAAATCAAATAATCTATTTCTGTGTACAAAACAACACAATAGGTAAATGAAATGAATGTAAAAACCCACCAGCCGCAGTGGCTCCATGAAAGTGACAAATAAAAGGGTCTTTTCCACTGCACATTTTCATAACCCTTCCACACGGCACGGCACGCTTTATTTGAGTTTCCTCTGGGAAAACCGTTACGATTTTCCAAACCCGTTTCAGACTGCGCAGACGGTTTCCTCCCCCACACAGGAAACAAATTGCCCCCTTATGGAAGGGAGGGAGGGAGGGAGGGAGGGACGGACTGACTGACAGACAGAACTTAGGTTAGCCCACTCCTCTGGTTAGAGACGTACGATTGCCAGACAGATCAGACAAAGCACTCGAAAATGCACCAAAAAATGAGTCGTCCCACTTAAAGGGATATTGTGTAAGTTCTCCTGTGTTTTATCCACAAAAACTGATTATTTGGTTCAAAAGTGTTTTTTCATTAATCAGTAATCACTCCCATCAACAAACTGAAGTGCTCCTCTAAGTTCTAAATTTGCCGTTCGTATCATTCATTTACACATCGAGCGGGGCGGCTCGGTGGGGGCTGCCATGTCGTATCGCCATGTTTTTGCGTTCAGGAGAAGCGTGACAGCAGGAAAACACAGAAACTCACCGGACACACCGGAGTTTTCAGCTCAGTTCGAGGTAATGCCTTTGAAAAGTCACCGCGCTGCAGTGGGAGAAACCAGCGTCTCACTGATGCTGCGTTCACGTGCAGTCGGGCAGACGGCCGTTGGTAACAAACCAGATGTCATTTTAATCAATGAAGCCGAGAGAAAGACGGTAAAACATGGGTCAGGGAAAACAATACGACATCGCCATGACAACCGAACAGATGTGGACTGATGTCACTGTAACTGACGGACCACGTCTTCACATAGAGGCCGGTGATAACTTTACATGCAGCGGATGTCGTCGGTCTGCCCGGTTTCACGCGAATGCAGCATGAAAAGTACGAGGAAGCTGCTCCTGATTACACAGTGTCCCTTTAAGAGACTGTATCACCCATAAAAGAAGTAATACTTTATTACTAATACTAATGCTTTATTTACTTTATTTATAGCCATTATTACATTTTATATTTTACATTTTCCATCCAATAAATCTGAATAATCTCATACTAACTTGTAGTTATTTGATCATTTTAAAAAATGTTCTTTATCTTTTTGTTTAATCTACTCAGATATAATTAGTTTTAAAAGCATTTCTTTCCAGTACTTCTGTTCTCATATTTCATATTGCCTTTGCAGTAAAAATATTAACGTTAACTGTATAATTGTGATTTACTACTAACAGTTTATACATAAATTCGCTCAGCACACGTGTCATGAATGAGAGCCAACGTCCGTCTCTAAAGATCTTCGGTCCATTGATGAGGCGTGAAAGTTTATATAATTCGGATCCGAATCTTGCCCGATAAATCGCTACCAGTGAATATCTACGTGATAAAGATGAGTCACCTTTGACTGAATTTTGACATGAGAAATAAGAATGAATCAGTTTTTTGAATGGTTCTCTAAAATGAACAGTTCCTAAAGATCCATTTAATCTGTTCACGTCATTTATGTTAAAGTGACGTCAGAGAAGACCGATAAGGAAGCATGCCTCAGATGGAGTGGGGGCTCTGAGAAGAGCCTTTGTTGGGGGGGGGGGGGGGGGGGGGGGGGGGGGGGGTTATCAGCGTTTACTTCTTGGCCTTCTTCGCTGCGGGTTTCTTGGCTGCGGGCTTCTTTGCGGCAGCTTTCTTGGCTGCGGGCTTCTTCGCGGGCTTCGCCTTCTTGGCGGCGGGCTTCTTGGGGCTCTTCTTCACCACCTTCTTGGGGGCTTTCTTGGCCGGGGCCTTCTTGGGGGACTTCTTGGCTGCGGGCTTCTTGGCGGCCGGCTTCTTGGCCGCGGCGGTCTTCTTGGGGGCGGGCTTCTTGGCTTTGGCGGGGGCCTTCTTCTTCACCACCTTCTTGGCCGGTTTGGCGGCTTTGGGCTCCTTCTTGGCGAGCTTGAAGGAACCGGAGGCCCCCGTTCCTTTGGTCTGGCTCAGGGTGCCTTTGGTGACCAGCTTGGTGACGGCGGTGTTGATGCGTTTGTTGGCCTTGCTCACATCCACTCCTTTCCCGGCCAGCACCTTCTTCAGCGCCGCCAGGGACACCCCCTTCCTCTCTTTGGACTCGGCCACGGCGGCCACGATGAGCTTGGGGAGGCTGGGTCCGTCCTTCTTGCGGGGAGCGGACTTCTTCTTCGGGGACTTGGCGGCTTTGGCCGGCGCTGCGGGAGCTTCTTCTGCCATGTCTGCGTGGGTCTCGCGCTGTTCGTCTGAACGTCTCGCGCTCGGAGCCGGGGCGGGACTTATAACAGCCATGAGAACCGTGGAGAGGCAACCCGCTCCCAGCGCTGCTGCCGCATCAAACCTGGACACACTTGTGTTTTCTCCGCCGCCTTTTCTGATCAAAATCCCGAGAAAAGCGAGGATTTAAACCGGGGGAGGAACTGAGGGAGGGAGGAAACTCTCGTCCCTCCGGACTGAGCTCATGTTCGGCTTTCAGGACTTTTTCTTTTCCTTCCAGGACGACGCAAACATGTCGGATTCTCGGTCACTTTCAGCGGCTCGCAGCGACTTTTCTCCACATTTGGTCCTGTAAAACATATAAAAGCGCTTTGTCTGATATGTGAGAGCGGTGCTGCTGTTAGCAGAGACATCTGTGGACAGAGTCAAAGTGAAAATGTCCCGCTGCTGGGTTTGTTGCGGTGAAACGGAGCCGGTTGTCGGTGGAAGTAAACACACGGACGCGGTCGCTTCATGCCCCAGATGATCCGCTGGAACAGACTCCCCTAATTCTCCTCTAGATCAGTCTCTCAATTCCGGTCCTCAGGACCCCCTGCCCTGCACAGCTTTGATGTGTTCCTACTTCAACACCCTGATTCAGATGAATGAACTTCCTCATCAAGTTCTTTGCAGCGTGTTAACGAGCCGTTCATGTGACTCAGGTGTGTGAAAACAGGGTTGCAGGGCAGCGGGTCCTGAGGACTGGAACTGAGAAACACTGCTCTAGACGGAGATTTAACAGCCACTGCCACCACAACACACCTGAAACCTCAACAATGCATGACGATACTTAGATAAATGAAATAAAATTAACCAGATGAACAGGAATAAATTCTGAAAAGGTTAGGAGTGTTTCGGAGTAAACTCTCATACTCATGACCTAAACAGGAAACAGACGTGACCACAAAACCAAAGTCATTCATTTATAGTTGAATTACAATCATGTGTAATCTATTTCAGCATCAAATTATTCCTCCCATCACTTATTAAACTATAAAAGTTGGTTTATTGGCTGTTAAAATCAGACAGCAGCGTTCTGAACAAACAGAATAACGGCACGCAAAACATCAGAGCTGACACGGAAAAACTCTCCATTCACATCGTTTTATTCTCTCCCTCTTTGGACTGACAATCATACACAAACAAACTGTATTAAACTAGATTAAAACAAGTTACATAAATGTGGAAAAATGCTGTCAAGAATATGAATAAAGTCCTCTCTCTCTTTATCCTGTCAACTAAAGGCCAAACGACCAGACGGTGTTTCATATCTGACAGAATAAGTTTACTGGTGAAGCACAGATGATTGGCTCTGACTTAACCTGGCTCTTTTTATCAGTGGCGGTGATACAAATCAAATCAAACTTTATTTATAAAGCGCTTTTCCTGCCAAAGGCAACCCAAAGTGCTTTTCAAGAAAATAAAAACAAACACATTTTTAAAATAAAAACAGCCCTTCACACACCCAAGCACAAAACACTATAAACATTTGCACACACACACACAAACACCCACCCACACTAAGACTAATAAACATCTGGCTTGACCTACTGTGAGGAAGCGATATCTTGGGGATCCGTTCACTCCAGGAGCCAGACACGGTCCTAGAGGGTGCCCCTGCAGGAGCCAACCAGATCAGGGCAGGCCGGGGTCCACACCACAGTGATAGGGCTGCAGTGCGGGGCCCCAGCCACCAGGACAAGGGCAGCCCCCCACCAGCTCCCTCCAGACCATGTAGGCAAAGCTCCCAGAGTGAAGGATCCCCATGAGGAAACACTGGTGTTAAAATGTTAAAACAGATAAAACAAGAGAACAGTTAAGAGCAACATAGAAAAATAAATAGGTATTCATAAAATTATGTGCTAAACAAGTCAATAAAATCTAAAATAACTTAAAGATAACATAAAAAATAAATAAATAATAGAGTAAAATAATTAAAATGAAATAAAATCAAAAAGCTAAGTTAAAAAGGTCTTGAGCCTCTTCTTAAAAACATCAACAGTCTCTGCACTGAACTGAACTGAACTGCACACTGAATTACCCCCCGGTGAGACACCCTTCCAGCCCCCCCCCCCCCCCCCCATCCCACCTCCACAGCACAAAAACAACTTCCCAAGTTTATAAAAGACATGAAACACGTTTCTCAGTTGCCCCTAATCCCCTAAACATTTGAAAATCACAATTAAGAGTCCAGTTATTCTTCTGCTGCAGTTACAACACGAAACAAAAGACAATTAACACGATACTGCACAAAACAGAGCCCAAGTTATCAGAGCTTAAAAAATAACCAGACATAAACTGGGCAAAAATGCATACAAACTGATATGAAACAATATGAAATGTTAATACACAAATAAGTTTTAGAATAAATATTCTAAACAGCAGAAATCCTTCATCACACAAAGAGCACACTAAAGAGTTAAAGGCAGGTGGATGTTTTCCAGGAGCATTTTTTTTAACGTCTTCACACCCCGATTGCAGACACTTAAATGTTCTGACACAAAGAATAAAACATGAATCACCTGTGGACGGACATCTCTGGAAAACGGGTTGCTGATTGAATGATTCTCATGTCCATCAAACTTCACCGCCGTTAGTCGCCTCCACCCTCACGTGCGTGTGCTCACGACTCACACTGCAGACGAACGTAGCTGCTCGCTGCTCTGTTCTACGCCGCGGTTCGTTCTTACAAAGACAAACCGGATGTGCATGAAGTCATGGAGGTGTTGGTGTTTGCAGTGAGGATGTTTTACACCACAGAAGATGATGGAGGTGAGAATGATCACTTTTAGAAACGTGGTTCCTCTGCCGTTCACGGGGAAGCCAACACGCTCGCCACTCGTCTGTTCTCCGTTATGTTTGCCAGCAACCATCGGCGCACGCGTTCCTGTCCCCTGGAGGCCTGGTTTCAGGGGGGGGGGTACAGTGTCTTTGTTTCAAACGTAGCTTGATCCCCTACAGTCCAGCAGACAATGGGACAATCGTTCACTTGGTGCTACAAGCATGAAATGTGGTACGTACACTCTTCAAACCCCACTCTGTTCAAATATCACGGCATCCACACAAAATTCCAAGATGCCCACCCCAAAATGTTTTTTCCCTTATAACTCAGCATGCTTTCATTTTAAGCTCCATGAACACATAGTTGAATATAAAGTTGTATATTGTGAATATTTTGGTACCAAATACATGTCTGTATCCTTTATGGTTTTTGAGATACAGCATATAGATACTTGTACAGAATTGGGAAGGCAAGAAATTTGTTACATTGAATGTCATTAAAGGAATATTCCACCCACAGAATGATGTAACTTTATCTTCCACCCCCCCTCATGGTGAGAAAGACTCTGCAGCACTTTTTTAATATCTCAAATGCAGCCGGCGATCAGGAAGGCTTCTCGTTTCCACCCAACTTTCATATAATGGAGTTTGCCGGGGTCCGAGCCAAAAAGGTCCATAAAGTCCACAAAAACTTGTCAATATTCCTCCATACTGCTCGTCCAATGTAATCCACGTGTGCTGAGTGGGTAGCGTCCAGAATTTACCGGAAACGTCATAGAAGATTTTTAGAGCCTAAACAGTAGAACATCAGTACTACATCGCATCTCCTGCGAGCACGACGATGCACGTTCATGAAGCTATGGAAGCCTCAGCAGACGAGATCGTGCGTTCTCTTTTTGTTTTAAATCAATATCAACCCCTCTTGTGTTTGTCTGCAGCTCTGTCGCTCTTAGCACAATGTAAACAGAGAATTTCTTCTTCTACGCTTGCATTATCGGCAGAGTAGGCTCTGAACGCCGAGGCTTCCGTAGTTTTGTGAACGCACTTATGTGCGCTTTGTGGAAGTAAGATTTAGTACTTTTTAGGCTCTAAATATCTACTAAATGATTCCAGTAAATTCTGGACGCTACCCACTCAGGACACTTGGATTACATTGGACGAGCAGTATGGAGGAATATTGACAAGTTTTTGTGGACTTTTATGGACCTTTTGGCTCGGACCCCGGTGAACTCCATTATGTGAAAGTTGGGGGGAAACAAGAAGCCTTCCTGATCACCGGCTGCATTTGAGATATTAAAAAAGTGCTACAGAGTCTTTCTCACCATGAGGGGGTGGAAGATAAAGTTACATCATTCTGTGGGCGGAATATTCCTTTAAGTGAATATGTATAACAATTTAATTTTCATAATCTAATTTTCCAGTAGTGTTATAACTTGAAATTATAAAACCAAGATGGCCGCCGGTAACTTGAAGTACTCATAGCTCAGCGTGGCATCACTGCTGTGTAACTCAGCGTTGCTGATCTACACGTACGAAGTCTCAGCTGAGCTCGATGCTTGAATTATGTCCCAGCAGTTGGAGAAACCTGACGCAGATATTTTTATTGTAGATGTCAGCTTCGGTTCAACCGCTTCCACAAAAAAGATCCAACACACCTGAGGTCTATGCAGCCCCTGAACTTCCGGCCAGTAATACATATGTAAGTGAACAGTGAGCCATCCAGTCAGTGAATGATGTGTAAAACCCATCCAGTCTGAAAGCTGAAACCAGATCCAAATGTGGCCATAGATGACGCAAGACGTTCACCTACCTATGAACTACTGAGAAGTTAGTTTGCCGACTATAACCCAACGTTTCCCGCTGTTGCTACATTTTCATTGATATGTGGAGTCAGCATCACAAGTTTGACAGAATTTACAAAGTTTAATGCTTTTCATTAAAACACTGAAGTTTCACACAAACCGTTCATCGCAAAGTTGAGGGAAATATGGTCACTTATCTTAATTGTTCAGGAGTTCAGACAGAAACAGCTTCCCAGTTTGTTACTGGGAGCTCCCCCCCCCCCCATACTGGCATGTTCTCCAGTGAGGAAGATGAACATTGATTTCTGAGCACCAACATGAGCGCGTGAGGAAAAGCTGCTCTGAGGGGGGTGCGTGGTCCTGAAAAGGACCGTTGTGTTGTTGGTAAACAGCTGTTTACTTGGAGCTGGTGTACTTGGTGACGGCCTTGGTGCCCTCGGACACGGCGTGCTTGGCCAGCTCTCCGGGCAGCAGGAGGCGGACGGCGGTCTGGATCTCCCTGGAGGTGATGGTGGAGCGTTTGTTGTAGTGAGCCAGACGCGACGCCTCCGCGGCGATGCGCTCGAAGATGTCGTTGACGAACGAGTTCATGATGCTCATGGCCTTGGAGGAGATGCCGGTGTCGGGGTGCACCTGCTTCAGCACCTTGTACACGTAGATGGCGTAGCTCTCCTTCCTGCTCCTCTTCCTCTTCTTGCCCCCCTTCCCCGCGGTCTTGCTCACCGCTTTCTTGGAGCCCTTCTTGGGCGCAGGTTTGGCGGGTTCAGGCATGTTTGTCTGCAAACTTCCAGCAGTCAGTGACGAGCTGCAGCGCACGCGCTCTTTATGCAGACTGCATGCAGATCACGCTGCGCTGCCGCCTGCCTCTGATTGGCTGACTCGCAGAGGGGGCGGGGCTACTTTATCATGACTGAAGGACCAGTAGAATAAAACAGAACAGAAATCCTGCAAATCTTAAATAAAATATGAACCTTCTCTAAATTCTGCTGAGTCAGCGTATCGACCAATCGCAGATATCAGCTGGCTCATGTATCGGTCTATCCTTAGTTTAATATACAAAGATGAAAATAAAGTCTCAAACATACTTTCTGCTTTTTTATGATGAGTTTCATTTCAATGAAGAGAAATCACAAAGTTTATTTGGATAAATAAATAAATAAACAAACAGCATCTCTGATCTGTTTGTGCTGCATCACTGCAAGAAGCTGATTTATGACATTTATCTTCCTGTTTACATCTGACTATTTATTAAGATTTTCAGATGAAACTGATGATTAAAGATTTAATTATTAATCCGATTAAAGCTGCTAATATTCTGAATGACGTGCAGATTCTAGTTCTGTTTATTTATTTACAGACGTTTATCAGTTTATCTGTAGTTGAAACTGTAACTATGAGCAGATATGACCAGGACTAGAGTCTGTGGGGGGGTTGGCAGCAGAGGTGAGCCGCTGGTCTTAAAGTGGGGGGAGGCCGGAGAAGCGCAGACGCTCCGCGCGCCTCCGGCTCCTGATTGGAGCGCGGCCCCTCCCGGAGCTCAGCCCCGCCTCGAGGACCATCTCCCGCCTCCACGCGCGCCGCTTATTGGAGGAAAGGCCGCTGCGAAAGCGCGCGCGGGCTCCTGGTGGGAGGGGGGACCGGACTATAAAGCAGCTGGTCCCGCTGCGGGTCCTCACTCTCTCTCTGAGCTGATTACTGGATCAGAATGTCTGGACGCGGAAAGACCGGCGGCAAAGCCAGAGCCAAGGCCAAGAGCCGCTCCTCACGCGCAGGACTGCAGTTCCCGGTCGGTCGCGTGCACAGGCTGCTGCGCAAAGGCAACTACGCGCAGCGCGTGGGAGCCGGAGCCCCCGTGTACCTGGCGGCCGTGCTGGAGTACCTGACCGCTGAGATCCTGGAGCTGGCGGGAAACGCGGCTCGCGACAACAAGAAGACCAGGATCATCCCCCGCCACCTGCAGCTGGCCGTGCGCAACGACGAGGAGCTCAACAAGCTGCTGGGGGGGGTCACCATCGCTCAGGGAGGCGTGCTGCCCAACATCCAGGCGGTCCTGCTGCCCAAGAAGACCGAGAAGCCCGCCAAGGCCAAGTAGACCCGGACCCCCACGTAGACCCGGACCCCCACGTAGACCCGGACCCCCAAACACACAACGGCTCTTTTAAGAGCCACACACTCTTCATCAAGAGCAAACTCCCTCACCATCATCATCATCTGATTAATAAACGAACACACACACCCCTGCTGGACTGTGGGACAATGATCTGCCGGAGTGAAATTGTAAACACAGTCAGTTATGGATGTAGGAATTTCCTACACTAGGGGGGGCCCAAATCCAGTGGAGAGCTACTATCCTGCCCGTTTTGGTTGCATTCCTTCAACACCTGAATCAAATGTCTCGTTACCGGCCTCTGCAGAGCTGAATGACACGTGCGTGAGGGAAATTGGCCGTTTGATCCAGGTGTGCTGGAAGCGGTATGTTCTAAGAATTGCAGGATAGTAGCTCTCGAGGACCGGACTTGGGCACCCCTGTCCTACACATTTAGTCTGAACCAGACCCTCAACACAGACATGCACTCCCCCCACATAACTGCACCAACCCCTCCCTCCACCCCACATACGCCCCCACCTCCCTATACCCCCAATACCCCATACAATCCCCCCTTACATGTCTAACCCCGCCCATCCCTCTGACCTGTCAGACTTCTGCCCTTCTTTCTTCAGCCCCTCACGACCATCCCTACTAGACCCCCCCTCCTTCCACACACTATACGGCCCGCCTCTCAGAGGTGATTGTGAGCTGTCGTTATTTTATGTGTTTAGGTGTCTAAGTGTGCTTAAAAACATGCCTACCATGCCTTTTACATTAATGTGCATTTACTGTACAGTCATCCTCAAAATTATTAATACCCTCCCATTAAAAAAGGAAAAAAAAAAGCATGATGTGGTTCCTGAACTAAAATTTTGAGACAATCACTGCAATCAGGTGTTTCTGCAACGTCCAATCAGACGTCTGCACCTGCTGACAGGTATGTTGGTCCATGTTCATGAGCAAGGTGCTGTTATATGTTTCGGCCAATTTTGTTTTTTATTACTATAATTCCATTAAACTGAAATTCAATAAAACATTTTGTTTCACAAAATTTTATTTAGTAATTCTTTGTTTCTTTTAGTTTGTTATTTTAATAATATTGTCAATTTAGCATTTTCTTTCACTGGAAGGTATGAATCATTTGGAGCACTGTATTTACCTGTAAAGTTGATAGTGTCCTTATTCTACTAACAAAATGTATTTTTTCATAGGCCTGATCTTTTAATATATGGCCATGAAACCAAAATTGAGAACAAATGAACTGACAGGCATCTTAAAATTCGTCATGTCTAATGATAAATATGCTTTCTGATTGGCATCTGAGGAAGAAAAAACATGCTTCTTGCCAGACTTTAACGCGGGTCTACAAATATGAAGTCTTATGTGATAATAACTATACCACTACAACTTCAGAATATTCAAGGGAAATACATATTTATGAGCGAAAGTTTGCATTATAATGGGGTCGACCGCTTCAAGATGGCGCCGCCGTCGGACGTCAGCCTGCTGGGACTCCACAGTACCGTGTCCAGTCTAGTACTTATATAAGTCTGTGGAACAAGCGGGGTTGTTCAGCATACGGCGGCCATCTTACCTCAGACAGCGGCCCCTTCAACAACATTGTCAATGGTGCATGTACTATTTAAATAACCATATCTGGCTCAGTTTACAACCGATTTTCAAATGGTTTGTTTTCTTATAAAAGTCAGAATATAAAATCTTGTAAAATGTCAAAATATAAACATGGAATATCTCAGTTTTTGTGCACAAAACGTTTGCATATAGCTGTAAAAGTAACTTAGGGAGGAAGATATTAACTGTGAAAGCAACATGGTAAAATCAAAACCTTGCCTGTTGAAAAATACTTGTTTGAATATCTTCACTGTGGAGCTTCACACAAAGCTGAATTTTCCCACGCTCAACAAGATGCTAATATGCATCCACACACCAAAAATCACATCAAAAGCTTGCAAATAGCTGGACTGTCCTACTTGCGACTGTACTCAGTCGACCCTATAATCTCCATGTGAGGTAATCAAAGTGGAAAATAGTTCTCAAATGAAAAAAAAGTCCAAGTTAAGGTTTGAAATGCAGACACACCTGTGTTTCCTACTTTAGTCTGATAAACCAGTAATGAAATAAATGTCCGTGATCTTCTTTTTCACTTATTACCACATTTCAGTTTTCCTCTCATGTTCCAACAAACAGGAATGTGACGTCCTTCCACATTTCCTCCATGTTGGGAAGAAAAACGTCCCATTCTCATCTGTTCTAGTTACACATGGACAGAAATGCCCCCCCAGCAATGGTGGACGGTCAGACTGTCTGGCCAAACGCCACAATTAGACCGTGACGGTCTGGTTGTGGCGTTTGGCCGGTTTAATCTACATGATGTAAAATGCAGTTATAAACAGCCAGATCATCATTGTGCCGCTCCCATGCTGGACAGGACGCGTAAAAAGGAGAAAAAATGAAACTACAAATTCAATAATCAAACATTTATTCTTGTTAAGGAGTAAATAACACCCATCCACCTTTTACACGTTATTATGACAGATTTGTGATTGACAGCTTGTGCTGAGTGACTGTACACGTACAGGTGAGAGCAGTGGGAACATGAGGCTTATTTAAATGTGATCAGGTACTCCGGGTACGCCTGGATGTCGTTGAAGACAACAAACATGGTCGGGGGGTTGCTGTTATCCGTGACGCTGTCATACAGGTCTGCAGGATTCCCAGATTTGGAGGGAGGTGTTATCAGGCCAGCACTTCCTGTGGTGTAGTCTCCAACAAGAACCCGGGCCAGGTACATGCGCTTGTGTCCCTGCGGGTCGGGTCTGGCGTAGCCCTGTGCTGAATACGCGGGGTTCACGGCAAAGTACGAGCCTTTTCCGTACATGGCACCTGCAGAACGAGGGAACAGGAGAAGGGAACTGAGCCATGGCTGAGGGAAGGTG
Organism: Atherinomorus stipes; assembly: GCA_023101725.1. Taxonomy (NCBI): domain Eukaryota; kingdom Metazoa; phylum Chordata; class Actinopteri; order Atheriniformes; family Atherinidae; genus Atherinomorus; species Atherinomorus stipes. The sequence goes on from JALJCO010000411.1 coordinate 31,882, forward strand.
TGGTCGCTGACGACTGGACCATCACGTCTTCACACATCAGTTTATTTTCAAATACGTCAAATGAAAGAGACAGAATTCCACTGGAGGACTGGTCAGACCTGAGACCGGCCAATATGGATCACAAATATCATATCTAGATCTTTGTGGGCTAAACCACAACATAGAATACTGTACACAATCTCCCCACCATCTTCTCTCCTGTGAAAGGATAGCAAAGAGACCATGAAGACACCTCCAGCCAGAAGGCAAGCCTCTCATCTATACTTACTGGTTTACTTGCAAAGTAAACCCAACTCTCCCGGGGTCTGCAGCGACTGTATAACACCCTCCTGTTCTACATGTGAGGTCAGATAACGTCCCCCCCTCAGTGACGCGGGGGGCTGCAGCTGCAGCGATGCTGCCTCATTTCTGCCTCATGCTGCCTCATGTCCGCCTCATTTCTGCCTCATGCTGCCTTATGCTGCCTTATTTCTGCCTTATTTCTGCCTCATGCTGCCTTATTTCTGCCTCATTTCTGCCTCATGCTGCCTCATGTCCGCCTCATTTCTGCCTCATGCTGCCTTATGCTGCCTTATTTCTGCCTTATTTCTGCCTCATGCTGCCTTATTTCTGCCTCATTTCTGCCTCATGCTGCCTTATTTCTGCCTCATTTCTGCCTCATGCTGCCTTATTTCTGCCTCATTTCTGCCTCATGCTGCCTTATTTCTGCCTCATGCTGCCTCATGTCCGCCTCATTTCTGCCTTATTTCTGCCTCATTTCTGCCTCATGCTGCCTTATGCTGCCTTATTTCTGCCTTATTTCTGCCTCATGCTGCCTTATTTCTGCCTCATTTCTGCCTCATGCTGCCTTATTTCTGCCTCATTTCTGCCTCATGCTGCCTTATTTCTGCCTCATGCTGCCTCATGTCCGCCTCATTTCTGCCTTATTTCTGCCTCATTTCTGCCTCATGCTGCCTTATTTCTGCCTCATTTCTGCCTCATGCTGCCTTATTTCTGCCTCATGCTGCCTCATGTCCGCCTCATTTCTGCCTTATTTCTGCCTCATTTCTGCCTTATGCTGCCTTATTTCTGCCTTATTTCTGCCTCATGCTGCCTTATTTCTGCCTCATTTCTGCCTCATGCTGCCTTATTTCTGCCTCATTTCTGCCTCATGCTGCCTTATTTCTGCCTCATGCTGCCTTATTTCTGCCTCATGCTGCCTTATCTCTGCCTCATTTCTGCCTCATGCTGCCTTATTTCTGCCTCATTTCTGCCTCATGCTGCCTTATTTCTGCCTCATGCTGCCTCATGTCCGCCTCATTTCTGCCTTATTTCTGCCTCATTTCTGCCTCATGCTGCCTTATGCTGCCTTATTTCTGCCTTATTTCTGCCTCATGCTGCCTTATTTCTGCCTCATTTCTGCCTCATGCTGCCTTATTTCTGCCTCATTTCTGCCTCATGCTGCCTTATTTCTGCCTCATGCTGCCTTATTTCTGCCTCATTTCTGCCTCATGCTGCCTTATTTCTGCCTCATGCTGCCTCATGTCCGCCTCATTTCTGCCTCATGCTGCCTTATGCTGCCTTATTTCTGCCTTATTTCTGCCTCATGCTGCCTTATTTCTGCCTCATTTCTGCCTCATGCTGCCTTATTTCTGCCTCATGCTGCCTCATGTCCGCCTCATTTCTGCCTTATTTCTGCCTCATTTCTGCCTCATGCTGCCTTATGCTGCCTTATTTCTGCCTCATGCTGCCTCATTTCTGCCTCATTTCTGCCTCATGCTGCCTCATGTCCGCCTCATTTCTGCCTCATTTCTGCCTCATGCTGCCTTATGCTGCCTTATTTCTGCCTTATTTCTGCCTCATGCTGCCTCATTTCTGCCTCATTTCTGCCTCATGCTGCCTTATTTCTGCCTCATGCTGCCTCATGTCCGCCTCATTTCTGCCTTATTTCTGCCTCATTTCTGCCTCATGTCTGCCTCATTTCTGCCTCATGCTGCCTCATTTCTGCCTCATTTCTGCCTCATGCTGCCTCATTTCTGCCTCATGCTGCCTCATTTCTGACTCATGCTGCCTCATTTCTGCCTCATGCTGCCTCATGTCCGCCTCATTTCTGCCTCATGCCTGCCTCATGCTGCCTCATTCTGCCTCATTTCTGCCTCATGCTGCCTCATGTCCGCCTCATTTCTGCCTCATTTCTGCCTCATGCTGCCTCATGTCCGCCTCATTTCTGCCTCATTTCTGCCTCATGCCTGCCTCATGCTGCCTCATTCTGCCTCATTTCTGCCTCATGCTGCCTTATTTCTGCCTCATTTCTGCCTCATGCTGCCTTATTTCTGCCTCATGCTGCCTTATTTCTGCCTCATTTCTGCCTCATGCTGCCTTATTTCTGCCTCATTTCTGCCTCATGCTGCCTTATTTCTGCCTCATGCTGCCTCATGTCCGCCTCATTTCTGCCTTATTTCTGCCTCATTTCTGCCTCATGCTGCCTTATGCTGCCTTATTTCTGCCTTATTTCTGCCTCATGCTGCCTTATTTCTGCCTCATTTCTGCCTCATGCTGCCTTATTTCTGCCTCATGCTGCCTTATTTCTGCCTCATGCTGCCTTATTTCTGCCTCATTTCTGCCTCATGCTGCCTTATTTCTGCCTCATGCTGCCTTATTTCTGCCTCATTTCTGCCTCATGCTGCCTTATTTCTGCCTCATTTCTGCCTCATGCTGCCTTATTTCTGCCTTATTTCTGCCTCATGCTGCCTTATTTCTGCCTCATTTCTGCCTCATGCTGCCTTATTTCTGCCTCATGCTGCCTTATTTCTGCCTCATTTCTGCCTCATGCTGCCTTATTTCTGCCTCATTTCTGCCTCATGTCCGCCTCATTTCTGCCTTATTTCTGCCTCATTTCTGCCTCATGCTGCCTTATTTCTGCCTTATTTCTGCCTCATGCTGCCTTATTTCTGCCTCATTTCTGCCTCATGCTGCCTTATTTCTGCCTCATTTCTGCCTCATGCTGCCTTATTTCTGCCTCATTTCTGCCTCATGCTGCCTTATTTCTGCCTCATGCTGCCTTATTTCTGCCTCATTTCTGCCTCATGCTGCCTTATTTCTGCCTCATTTCTGCCTCATGCTGCCTTATTTCTGCCTCATGCTGCCTCATGTCCGCCTCATTTCTGCCTCATGCTGCCTTATGCTGCCTTATTTCTGCCTTATTTCTGCCTCATGCTGCCTTATTTCTGCCTCATTTCTGCCTCATGCTGCCTTATTTCTGCCTCATGCTGCCTCATGTCCGCCTCATTTCTGCCTTATTTCTGCCTCATTTCTGCCTCATGCTGCCTTATGCTGCCTTATTTCTGCCTCATGCTGCCTCATTTCTGCCTCATTTCTGCCTCATGCTGCCTCATGTCCGCCTCATTTCTGCCTCATTTCTGCCTCATGCTGCCTTATGCTGCCTTATTTCTGCCTTATTTCTGCCTTATTTCTGCCTCATTTCTGCCTCATGCTGCCTTATTTCTGCCTCATGCTGCCTCATGTCCGCCTCATTTCTGCCTCATTTCTGCCTCATGTCTGCCTCATTTCTGCCTCATGCTGCCTCATTTCTGCCTCATTTCTGCCTCATGCTGCCTCATTCTGCCTCATTTCTGCCTCATGCTGCCTCATTTCTGACTCATGCTGCCTTATTTCTGCCTCATGCTGCCTCATGTCCGCCTCATTTCTGCCTCATTTCTGCCTCATGCCTGCCTCATGCTGCCTCATTCTGCCTCATTTCTGCCTCATGCTGCCTTATTTCTGCCTCATGCTGCCTCATGTCCGCCTCATTTCTGCCTCATTTCTGCCTCATGCTGCCTTATGCTGCCTTATTTATGCCTTATTTCTGCCTCATGCTGCCTCATTTCTGCCTCATTTCTGCCTCATGCTGCCTTATTTCTGCCTCATGCTGCCTTATTTCTGCCTCATGCTGCCTCATGTCCGCCTCATTTCTGCCTCATTTCTGCCTCATGTCTGCCTCATTTCTGCCTCATGCTGCCTCATTTCTGCCTCATGCTGCCTCATTTCTGCCTCATGCTGCCTCATTCTGCCTCATTTCTGCCTCATGCTGCCTCATTTCTGACTCATGCCTGCCTCATGCTGCCTCAGTCTGCCTCATTTCTGCCTCATGCTGCCTCATTTCTGCCTCATGCCTGCCTCATGCTGCCTCATTTCTTCCTCATTTCTGCCTCATGCTGCCTCATTTCTGCTTCATGCTGCCTCATTTCTGCCTCATTTCTGCCTTATGCTGCCTCATTTCTGCCTCATTTCTGCCTCATGCTGCCTCATTTCTGCCTCATTTCTGCCTCATTTCTTCCTCATTTCTGCCTCATGCTGCCTCATTTCTGCCTCATGCTGCCTCATTTCTGCCTCATTGCTGCCTCATTTCTGCCTCATGCTGCCTCATGCTGCCTCATTGCTGCCTCATTTCTGCCTCATGCTGCCTCATTCTGCTGGAAGGCAGCATGTCTAGGTGGTGTGGGCTGTTTCAGGTCAGAGACAGAGCGACTGATAATTCTCCATGGACCTCTTCCAAGTGCCAAACTCTGGCAGAGAACACCGAGACTGATGTGGAAGAGCTGCAAAGTGCTGAAACCTGGCAGTTCCCTTTCTGCCTCATGCTGCCTTATTTCTGCCTCATGCTGCCTTATTTCTGCCTCATTTCTGCCTCATGCTGCCTTATTTCTGCCTCATTTCTGCCTCATGCTGCCTTATTTCTGCCTCATGCTGCCTCATGTCCGCCTCATTTCTGCCTCATGCTGCCTTATGCTGCCTTATTTCTGCCTTATTTCTGCCTCATGCTGCCTTATTTCTGCCTCATTTCTGCCTCATGCTGCCTTATTTCTGCCTCATGCTGCCTCATGTCCGCCTCATTTCTGCCTTATTTCTGCCTCATTTCTGCCTCATGCTGCCTTATGCTGCCTTATTTCTGCCTCATGCTGCCTCATTTCTGCCTCATTTCTGCCTCATGCTGCCTCATGTCCGCCTCATTTCTGCCTCATTTCTGCCTCATGCTGCCTTATGCTGCCTTATTTCTGCCTCATGCTGCCTTATTTCTGCCTCATGCTGCCTCATGTCCGCCTCATTTCTGCCTCATTTCTGCCTCATGTCTGCCTCATTTCTGCCTCATGCTGCCTCATTTCTGCCTCATTTCTGCCTCATGCTGCCTCATTCTGCCTCATTTCTGCCTCATGCTGCCTCATTTCTGACTCATGCTGCCTTATTTCTGCCTCATGCTGCCTCATGTCCGCCTCATTTCTGCCTCATTTCTGCCTCATGCCTGCCTCATGCTGCCTCATTCTGCCTCATTTCTGCCTCATGCTGCCTTATTTCTGCCTCATGCTGCCTCATGTCCGCCTCATTTCTGCCTCATTTCTGCCTCATGCTGCCTTATGCTGCCTTATTTATGCCTTATTTCTGCCTCATGCTGCCTCATTTCTGCCTCATGCTGCATTATTTCTGCCTCATGCTGCCTTATTTCTGCCTCATGCTGCCTCATGTCCGCCTCATTTCTGCCTCATTTCTGCCTCATGTCTGCCTCATTTCTGCCTCATGCTGCCTCATTTCTGCCTCATGCTGCCTCATTTCTGCCTCATGCTGCCTCATTCTGCCTCATTTCTGCCTCATGCTGCCTCATTTCTGACTCATGCCTGCCTCATGCTGCCTCAGTCTGCCTCATTTCTGCCTCATGCTGCCTCATTTCTGCCTCATGCCTGCCTCATGCTGCCTCATTTCTTCCTCATTTCTGCCTCATGCTGCCTCATTTCTGCTTCATGCTGCCTCATTTCTGCCTCATTTCTGCCTTATGCTGCCTCATTTCTGCCTCATTTCTGCCTCATGCTGCCTCATTTCTGCCTCATTTCTGCCTCATTTCTTCCTCATTTCTGCCTCATGCTGCCTCATTTCTGCCTCATGCTGCCTCATTTCTGCCTCATTGCTGCCTCATTTCTGCCTCATGCTGCCTCATTTCTGCCTCATGCTGCCTCATTGCTGCCTCATTTCTGCCTCATGCTGCCTCATTCTGCTGGAAGGCAGCATGTCTAGGTGGTGTGGGCTGTTTCAGGTCAGAGACAGAGCGACTGATAGTTCTCCATGGGCCTCTTCCAAGTGCCAAACTCTGGCAGAGAACACCGAGACTGATGTGGAAGAGCTGCAAAGTGCTGAAACCTGGCAGTTCCCTCCGTGTCCACTAGGGGCTCCAAAACAGTCAATCCCCACAGACTCCCATGATAAAAGGCCAACTACACAGCAGAAATAAACATGTTTACAGCAGAAATAAACAT